>MNCI01001300.1:230546-272142 GCA_015680685.1 Gnetum montanum
AGACGTCGAAGCTTGGCCTGCCTTGCATCTCAGCTTAGCCCACGAGGTAGATCGAACTTCTGTTCAGACCGTTTTGCTTGTTGTTTTGTGCTTGTTTCACATCTTGTAATCGGGGATTCCCCAGTGTAATTTCTCACACGAAATATACATTTGTAAGTCAAAGCGCGGATCTTAAAGCTACGTGTTTCTCTTTTGCCAGCCTCTTTTCATCGTGTTTAGCATTATCGCCGTCGCGATCCGATCACATCGCTTTCCCTTTGTTTTTATGGCCCCTCGAATCAGATCGCTTTCTTTCACGCGCTTTACATTATTTTACTGACCCGTAAGTCCCTGTCTGATCGACAAGACCATTCAGGGCGCCGCGGATTCGTTTTTCCAGCATAGCCCTCGCGCGGATCCGTGGCTAAAACTGTGTACGCCGGAATATTGATCGGTATTTCCAGCTGCCGACATTTTCTGTCGTTACAGATCCCATTGTTCAGCTTATAGGGTGATGAACGTTTCCTGGAGTCTCTGTAGCTCATCTTTTGGATGTTTGACCCTAACCTCAGCCATGATCAGCTTTCCTTTAGTGGAAATGAGGTCTGATTGTACTGTTGTAACATCTTTAGGGATGTCAAACAAGGATTTCATAACTTGTCCTATCTATAAGAAGCGATCCAAAGCATCCTCATGTTTTGTAGGAGTCATCGAGGTATTGGCCAAAACTTGAGCATCATGTGCTCTTGTGAAGTTTGCTGGTGGCACAATAGGAATGTTAAACAATTCTTGGATGTGGTTTATGACCACCTCTGCTACTCCAGCTGCATCTTGGTGTTGCATGACCACCATTGTGGCACCTTCACCAGTTTCCAATTACACTTGCAATGATGTAGCATTTCTAGAGATCTATTGTGACTAATGTGATTCCACTCCTCTTTATTAGATTGAGACTTCACTCCTTATAGGATCAATTGATATGGTGGGCTGTACAACATCATTGATCACCTTGAAGAGATTGGCCTTGTATCTTCTCCCCCAACTGACTGTCTTAGCGATGGCCTTGAGATGGCTCATCGATGGTCGATAATCTTACAATGTCTATGGCGGTTACTAGTCTTGCTAGCTTGTGGGCTATGTGCTAGGCCCTGCTTCTTGTTGTTGGCTAGGCCTTATCATTTAAGGTGTAGTGGGTTCAACCATCTATTTTTGTTCAGGCTCCAACATCTCACCAACATCTTTTCTTGGTGCTAGTGGCTTGAGTAATTCAGCATATGAAGCATTTTGAGCTTTTCTAAGGACTTCATTGGTGTACCCCAGAATTCTAGAATGCCGGCACAACTTCCTAATTGGACATGGAAAAGGCAATGCAAAATTTCCTATCTTTTACTCTTCAAACTACCTTAATATTTCTGTTAAATATAGATGGGGAAAATTGGCATCAACCTTTCCCATCAAAATTACACTTCCTCTTGCCACATAGGTAGAAATTCTATTTAACCCCTTTGTTGGGAAAATATGATAAATGCCAATTTTAAAGTAAATTTTTTCTTCAAGGGTTAATTCTTCATATTTTTTATCTTCTTTTTGGTACATCCTTTTTAACCATACTTTCCTTGCATCTGCATCAGAGCGAGTGGACAAATGAGAAACCTTGTGCCCTCTATTTGGAAGATTCAAAACTTCTACAATGGCATTTGTGGAGAAATCTACTGAAATTCCACCAATATCGATGGTGGTTCCATCTTATTTATTGTGCTAAAATTGATATGTTTCACCCAAATACCATTCTTCACTATCCAAGAGGATAGGCCATAGTGGAGATCCCTTAAGTAGATCCTTGACTGGTTCAGGGGTGAATTCAGTAAAAGGCCCAAAATTAAGTTCCACAATCATGGCAGAGGATGTGTACCTTTCCTGAATGGCTTGAACACATTTTGAGGACAATGTGAGGTGTTGTCCTTGTTCTAGTGCCCTGACCTCTCCACCTTCTGGTTGGCCAAATTGTGTAGTGGCAAAAGTTTCTTGGTGGATGCTGAATGATTGTGCCTCCTGCTTTACATGTTCTGCATGAGGTCCTTGGCCTCTACCTCTTCTGGGGCATTTAGTTGCACCTTGAGAAGGTCCTCCATGCTATCCTCTTTTAAGAGCCATCTATAATCACACAAGAAACAATTGTTAGTAAGGTTATTTAAATAAATGTGGTTATCTTATACCTTACTCAATGCCTTTAATAAACATTTAATTTTTTGCTTAGTATGATTCTAAAGTTAGAAATTTTTTAAGGAAGTTTTCCTAAAAGTGTAATGTTAGACCTAATCTATTTAGGTGGCACATATAATAACTTAGATGACTTAGGTGAAGGCAGAAAATTAGTTTGGCATGAATTTCTAGGAGTACTTACCCCTATGATATCCTTTAGGCCATAGCAAGTTTCAAAAAAAAATAAAAAATTATGCACAAGTTGTACTGTACCCCTCCCTCACAACTAGGTTGAACACTATGAGTTTAATTAGGTTTAATCGGAAAAGAAATTGGACTATTAGAGAGCAAAATATTGAAAGTTGAAGTTAGACTCATGAAGCTTTGAAAATCATGGAAGAAAATTTGAACAAATTCCCCCACATCAATTATTAAAAATGATGTGTGTAGTATGTAGGGGTCTCATATATATACTTTTTATGGACATGATATCACGTATGTGATCATGCATACTTGATATTACATCGGACCAGATACTGGATACCCAATATTGCATCCCAACCAAGATAGGATACTTAGTAAAATTGATGATTGTTTGAGTTTTAGGGCCAAAATTGAAGGATTTGAGGTAGATTCAAATGGTCTAGGTAATGACAAGTGGGAATTGAGACACCAAAAGTATAGTGAAGTGGAGTCATATAATGAAATTCTTCAAAAAGGATGAGGAAAAAGGACATGTAATGGTTCTAAAGAATGTTCAATTAAAATGGTGACAAAGGAAAGAATAGATTTGACAATGGAGTACTTGGAGGGTATAAAATGATGTGGTGGTGTGCAACAAGTAAAAATTACAAAAGTCACACAAGTAAGTCCTCTCCAAAGCAAGTTTCAACCTAGCATGCCCTTGTATAACCACACCTTAAAATGTCCATAAGCACTAGAAGGGTTAAATGCAACCTGCACCTATCGAACAAAACACACACATGTTAAGCACCACCACTATGAGGTATGAATTCTATGCCACACAAGACACAAATTAGTAGTACTTGGACCATGAGATGAGACAAATTGTAGATGGGATTGTAGAGATTGGGACGTGAGGTAACTTACCCTAGGCATAATGAATCCTAAGTGTTGTGCCTAATTAAAGTACCATTAGCCTTTTGATCCAAGATAAAAACCATGTCCATGCCTCTGATCAGTGACATCGCATTATTTTATCCTAATGATAGACAACCATAAGAGCATCATGACAGTAAGGTGTATGATCACTTGGCATTTTGTGCAAGGGAGGAGTGATTTAAATTTGTTTTTTGCATGTTTTTCTTGAGCTTTTCTTTTTTGCTTCACTTCTTTCTTTTCTTCTTTGCATTTTTTTTCTTTTTTTTTCTTTTGGTTGCTTTTGCACTTTGTCTTTTCAAAGGTGATTTGGTGAAGCCACCAACCTTTAGGCATGGATGCATGTCTTTCTAGTGGGACCCCCCTAGAACAACATTGAGTTTCTTTATTGAGTACCTTGATTACAACTCTTACTTCCATTATTTTTTATATCTACAAGGATCTTAGTACAACCAAGCTGCATGATGGCATAAACAAATGTCACCAAAGAGAATCGACAAGTCCCCTTGATGTCACACCCTTGCCATTCCTTCTTAGTCCATCACTCTTCACTCTAGGCATAATGAGTACAAAGTTACTTTAAGTTTTGATGATAACAAGAATATCATCATACATAGAGTAAGAACCTCTTATTTATAGAATGGGTGGGTGGATGTTGTGGTTCACTGTCCAAATAATTAATCATTTGTAACTCAATAACATCGAAAAATGCCTCAACTGACTCGTTACAGATGAGATTATCCACTGATGAGTGGCGAGATACCCCTACACTCAACCATACAAATTCGAGCATAGCACGTGCGATCTGGTTGAACTCCGCAGACTAAGTGCCTACACACCCCATGGAACACTTAGGGTTAATCATTCGTTGTCTTCCCAGACTTACTTGTAGTTGTCACGGAGTATGGTTAAGTAAGTTTGAGGTATATGATTTTTATAGTTTTTATGTTTTACCTCCTATGCTATTGAGTTTAAGGGTTGAGAAACTAATTACTAACTCTAACTAATGAACTAAGTCTAAATTACCTAGCGTCAGCATCCGTTCCCACTTACCATACACACCTTGAACCGATGCAACCGTGGCTACCAAATGCTAATCGTTGCTGGGATCACCACGTGTAACGCACGTGCTCGAAGTGGTCATACTGAGGCACTTAACTAGGAGAGAAGGGTTGAGAGAGAAAATAATAAATAACAAGTAATAAATAACAGGTAATAAATAACAATAATAAAATCCTATTCCATGCATTGCAAGGTTTATCCGGAAAGCTTGTCTTTATTGCTGTACACAAACTTGTGTTCAGGTACAATGTTTGCTCGAATAAAGATCTGATCACTTTGGGACTCCTACTGTGGGCACATGGAAAATATTCTATCTCTGGAGTGATCAATCTGCCAGAGTTTCCCTACTATCTAGCCTAGGATGAGGAAACAAGGGAGAGTTGCCTCTTATTTATAGATATGACGGCACACCACGATCTCGCATATGCAATATCATGGGGGAGGATGCGATATCACGTACGCAATATCACGTCCCATCACCCACAAAAAGATAAAATGAAAAATTGGAAAATGAAAAATTAGAAAACAAAAAATTGTAAAACCAAAGAAAAGAAAAAACATTTACTAATTTTGTTTGTTAGAATGGGTGGTTTTCCCAGATGACTAAACCTTTGATCATGGTGAGAATTAATAAATGGAAAGTTAGGATCCATGCATGTTGGAAATATTGGGGTCATGGCAAGAATGTACCCAAATTGGGGTTTACACACTTGATTAAAGTAGGCATAATGGGGTAGATTATAAGATGTGGTCATGTGATAAGAAGTTGACCCACTATGACACTTGTGACCATAGTATAGTATGCAAGGATTGATATGTTCCCTTATGTTGTTATATTCATTGGGTTGCATGGTTGTTGGAGGATTAATTGGTGGTCTAGAGAAGGTAACAAGAGGTGTTGAGTTTGAAGAGGAAGGTGCATCATGGTGTTGGGCTTGTGTTGAGTTAGAGGATGTAGTGGTTTCAGAACCGTGCTGTCTCTTTCTACAACCATGCCTAAAGAAAGGGTGCTTCTAACATTGTGGAGGATTCCCACTACTATTGATAGTAGTAGCACAAGTAATGTTCATTGGTTGGTGCTATGGTGCAAAACCTACTAGTACAATTGGTGGCAATGTAGAAGGAGGTGAAAGGTGAGAATATTGAGAGTAAGGAGGAGTGTAAGGAATATGAGGTGGTGATCTTGTAGGAGAGGACATGGGTTGATGATACTTGGGAGAGTGATAATGATGAGGTGAAGTAGAGGATGTTGATCTAGTTGGAGAAATAGGATGTTGAACATAATAAGCACTTGGTTACGGGTGATACAAAGGGTGTGGCCAGTTTGGCGATGGCCTCCCCCATGACTAGGGGTTTTGCCACTATGGTTGAGCATAGTACTAAGGCTGGTAAGAATTCGCCCATGGATAGTACGATGAGTTGTGGAATTGCCCATAAATTTATGGGATAGGGATGTGCCCAACCATGTACTTCTATATGAAATGTGGATGTAACATTCTTCTCCAATGCTTATGTAGATGTGACAAGATTAGGCATTGGCCGTTTGGGTGATTGTATAGGTAAACATCACATTGATACTTATGATTTGTGATTAAGCCCCTATCCTCATTTTCTTCAAGCCTTTTTTCTGATTATCAAATGGTGTTCTATCCTATTTCTAGGTTTGGTATCCTTTGCTTGTTTTGGTTGTCAAATTTATCTTGCATGGGTCTCCCTCTAATAATGTCTACATATTCTCCACATTTTTCATGTACCCACTTTGTCATCTTGTTGATCTTTGCCTTGATTTCATTTAGTGATTTCAATATTGGCAAAGGTAGGGATGGTTTCACCTCCTTGAGGTGAGTTGATTTCTCCCCTTCATGATTATGGACCTTTGTTATTTCAAGAGTTTGGTCCTGTTGAGATTTTTTAACATTCTCCCATTTGGCTATTTCTCCTTCTTCTTTTGCTACCAAATTAATAAGCTCTTGGAATTGATGGGTTCGTAGTTCATATAGTTGACTTGGGACATACATCCCTAGGTTCTCCCTTATTTTATTACAGAGCCCATCCATGATGTGATACATTAGCCTTTCCTCAGAGAATCCATGGCCTAGGCATTTCTTTAACAAAGAGTAATATCTTTCTAAGGCAATGTCCAATGGTTCATGTTGCCCTTGTTTCCACTCTTGGATTTTTCTCCTTAAGGCTAACACTCTTGCACAAGTTTGATATATTTCTTTGAAGAGGTTTACCACTGTAGGCCATTGGTGAATTAAATTTGATTTTAAAGACCTGTACCACACTTTTGCTTGGCCAATGAGTATCATAGGGAAGAGCTTAAGCCTTTGCCATCCATTCTTAATGTTGTTCCATATATAGGCATCATAGAAGGCTTGTAAATGATGTTGTAGATCTGAATCATATCCTCCTGAGAACTTAGGAAAGTTATTTAAATCAAGCATGGGTAGATGAATTTCCTTGTGATGCCTACAGGATATCTGAATGGCCTCTGTTATATGAATTAGGCTCTTAGTGGCCATTAGGGGTTCATTGTCACTAAATAGGTTATGAGTTCGTGAGCTAGGACAATGTTGTCTATGTTCATGTTGGCATTCTTGATTTTGCCTATGGGTTTGATTTTTATTTCTATGCAGACCCCTTAAGGAATAGTCATCTATGTCACAACCTAACATTGAAAGAGCAGAGAAAGAGAGAGAACTGGAAGACTCATCATGACTTTCGTAAGTCTCCCAATCATCCCTTGATGTACTCTTGCCACCCATTGAGAAGGTCCTAGGCCTTATGGGCCTCCTCTCTCTAGGGGATGTCCCATCTTCACTAGAGGTGTTTGAGTTGGATGGAAAAATTCCTTAAGTATCATTGGGATGTCTATGAACATATGAAACTCCTGCATAAGCTTGAGTACTCCAAACTTCTTCTTCATCATAAATTTCATTGGTTCTCTAATGAATTGCCTCACTAGATGTTGCGTTATTGCTGTCTTGTGAAAGAGACATTTTTGTGAATTGTGTTTGAACTAATTAAATGTAATTTCTTTTTCTAAAAGATACATTGTTAATACCTTGTTACAGTGATCTTGTATGATATAACTAATCTAGATAACTAGCACCATCCCCAGCAACAACGCCAATGATGAGTGGCAAGGTACCCCTACACTCAACCATACAAATACAAGTGTGTACGTGCAATCTGGTCAAACTCCATAGATGGACTAGTTGTGGCATCTAGATAGTTATGCATTGATCGCAATTTGTTGTCTTCCTACTTGGACTAGTATTTACTTTATCACATATGGTTTAGTCAAGAGTGAGGTGTATGATGTGATCCCTACTACTATGCTACTCTTAAGGATAATAAGAGATAAGTTAATTAAAATAATGGGCAATAGGAAATAAGTTCTAAGCTAGCCTAAGGGTGATGAGCATCTATCCTTAATCATCCTTATGCATCTTGGACTTCGTATACTACTTCTAGGATTACCAACTGCACATCACTTGAAGCACTACTTGATACGCTACTATGTTACCACGTAGTTACACTTAAATCTTTGTGATTAATGTGTTATCATTCTATGTTAACAAAAAGAATAGTAAATGATGATAAAAGAAATATTAACTAAGAAAACAAAAATAAATAATTAACAATTAAAATAATTAAAGGCTAAGTAAATGCTATAATGATAGAGTAATCTTGATCTTTATTGCCAATTGTGTGCGTGTCCAAGTACGTCACACTCGAATAAATTTTTTGTACAATTACGAGCATCACACTGTGGGCATGCACTAAGAATAACTAAAAGCTAATTTTTCTAATGATCTAACTACTAACTAATGATCTAACTAAATTTTCTAAAGAACTTCTTTTAATGAAGGATATTTGACTACTAATTTTTCTAGATCATGTACCATTTGGAGTAAATTTTCTACATAAGATTAATAAAAATTGATAAGGTGAATATCTTTCACCTATGGTACAACATTTTTGCTTTGAAATAAATATTGGTATTAAAAAAAAACTCTCTTAAAAAAAACTCTCTATCTTAAATCCTTTTGCTATTTTAAGTTTAAGTATGTGATGAGTCATGAATTGCTGGCTATGATATCATAGCCGTGATATCACAACAACCGCGATATCGTGGCCCGCTGCAAGTTCTATAAATAATAGGTGGCTTTTCCTTTTCTTTTCCATCTAGATTTAGATCCTTAGCCAAACTATAGCAGTTTTACCATTCCAAAGTTAGAGTAATTTCCATGTGCCCACAGTAGGAATCTTAAAGTGAACGGATCTCTACTCGAGCAAATTGTACCTGAGCACATATTTGTGTATGGGAATAAAGATGAAATTTCTGATAAACCTTGTAGCATATGGACTAAGCTAAATAGGAATTAATTACTATTAATATTTAAATGCTTTCTATTGGCACATTTAGCCATTTCATGGAACAACAAAGGTGATAAAATACGAATGAGACATAGAAGATATTCAAATAAAAAAATATATGATGGTTGTATCCTATTGATATTTTAATACCAGAGGTTTCATGTGGAAATTTGTTGAGTGAAGATATAGTGTTTCCATTTTCAAATGATGATACCAAGGAAAGGAAAATTTATCATGCCCCTGTGTGATAGGAAGATTGAAAAAAGAATTGAAAAGCTTTATCGATTAAGAAGAGCCGAGCCCACCCCGTTCATGAATGCATCAATAAGAAATTAAAATCCCTGTTAACCATTGTTAAGTTCACATTTTATATTTGGCCCTGCCTTACAAAAATCTAGAAAGTTTGATTTCCAAAAAGCTTCAGTTTCCAGAAAGCTTCAGTTTCCAAAACAGTCAGGGCGGCAATAGAAGTGTTCTCCTCAATCTGCGAATATCGGGCACAACCAGATTATCGTCAGAATCGTTCTTGAGATGGCTTTGGGTGGCATCGATGGCCTTGGTGGTAGCATAAACCTCCTAGTCAGAATCATATCCAGCATTCAAGGCATCCATTTCTTCCTGATTCCCACCGTGAACGCATCTAGCGGATCCACTTCTTTGTCGCCGTCGTCACTGTCAATATTGATGTTGCTGAAACCCCCGGTGTACTCGATGTTGTCCAGGACGTGACCTTCAAAGTGGTCATTGGGGGGCTCTAGTCAGTGACAGTATGTACAGACACCCCTACAATTTCGCAGATTCAAACCCCAGAATGGTAGAATTGCCCAGGAGACTTGGCCTGTTTATGCCGAAACCCTCGAATCCGAACCTGCGCTTTGAAATTCTGATCCTTACTATTTCACGATGAATCTGCAAAAATGACTGCCTCTATCTTGCATGAAGGTCTACCCATGGTCACACTACAAAAAAAATCCATTGGCTGAGAACAAAGGCTACAAAGAAAATAGCTCTAGCGACAGGCGCGTTTCCAGCTCACCGCCGTAACTTCCAATAATTTGTTGCAGGTTGCTACCTCGCCAAACAGGGCTTTTCCCAAAGAACACATTTCAAATTTTTAGGCAGTATGTCATTCACTCCTCCTGGAACCTGCCATCCAAAACAGCATCCATGCCCGATGCCGATGCATTCGATATCGCATACGAGTCTACTGAATGTGGCAACAAAGACACAAAGGCACACTAAGACAGGTGTCAAGAGATATTTTGGGCTGATGCCGGTAAACCAGAGTTGCAGTTCATCAAGAATAAAATTTTAAATGGTCACAATATCACATACACTAATAGTGTGAAGCCTTGGTTATAAACTTACTTTTTAATTTAATTATCCCAAGGTTTCAAAACATTATTTTTCAAACATTATTATATAAGTTACTACCTATAAAAATATTTGTAATATTAATAGTAAAATATTTGTAATATTATATTAAATATTTGTAGTATTTATTAATGATAGCATAAATTCCTCCTAACTTTATGTATAACTTCCTAACTACATAACTTCCTCCTAACTAGATGGGTAAGTTGTAACCTCCTTACTTGGGAGAAAAGTTAGCTAGGATATTTTGGAATGTAACTACCATGTGAACCTTATAAAAGGACTTTTGGGAAGGGGNTGGCTACTAGCTAGCACTTGGGCTATCACTTGAAGACACACTTTGGGTCTTGAGAAGAGCATTTGTAGAGAAGAAATTGTGAACGATTGCTTGTAAGATGGCTTGCTAAGAAAGGATTTCAGCCTCTTTGTCATAGTCCTGTGAGTTGTCTTTTAATTTTTATTTTTTTAAAATTGTTTAGCTAGTGGTTTAGATAGTATCATCCTTGGCAAGTAATTTTGGGATTTTTAGATTGCTCTTATTGTTCTTGTTGCTTGATAGGAATTTTTGTTAAAATCTTGCCATAGAAGCACTTGTGTTTAAAAGCCTTAAGAGCATTTTAGTAGTAAATTCTATTATTGTGCAACATATAGGAACTGCTATTGAGATCATTGTAAGAGAGCCTCTGTTTGTAGTCATGCTGTTGAACGATTCAATAGTCAAGAGGGTTCAGAAAATATTTGGTATTTTGATGGACCAGAATAGCTTCTTTTTATATTTAAAGTGATTCTCCGTGGTATTTCAATCAAAAATTGTCAAGTCTTTTGAAGGTTCTGATGAATGCAATTGTTGATGTCCATTATCTAGCCAAAATAGAGTCTCGTATGTGGTATTTTACGTAGTAATTTTTGGTGGCATAGTAGGATTGTCTTGAAGAAATTATTTGTTTGAGCCTTGGAAGTTTGAATAATTCGTAGATATTGAATTTGGGATAGCTTTATTGCGAAGTGTTTACTTGTGTCATTTTACCTTGTTTAAATATTTGAGGTCTACACAAATCTACTTTCTTTTCTGTCTATTTCCATCGAATCTTGCTCTATTTCTAGTTTTCTTGTGGAACTATCTCTTTCTCTGGGGAAAATTAAGAGTAGATTTGCGGAGTTGTGCTCAAATGTTTTTACAAAATTTTATTTGTTACAAGTAGGTATTATAAGGACCGCGTAGACTAGGCAGTTGAACAAAATAGGAACTCTTAACAACTCACAGTACTTAGCAAAGTTGACTGAATCTCTTTAAAGTAAGTCATTTGTAGTTTACACACAATGCAATCGTTACATTTCACACAACCACACACCGCAACAGCATACACACATACTCACATTAACTACTGAGTTTATTTGGAGGTATCTGGGCCTTGGTGTTACCAGAGACCAACAGGCACCTAAATCCTATTCGAGAATACTCGTTGGCGGTCGTGTCCCAAACGGTCGCCAAGACTTTCCTAGATAATTAATCTTGCTTCACCCTTATCTCCTAGTAACGTGGAATGAGTACATCCTAATCACGAGCATTTAAGTGTGACTACTTGGTAACCCAGTAGCGTACTTAAGCCATGCACTTGGTAATCCCAATGGTAGTCATGCACAAAGTTCCAGATGTGTACGGATGATTAAAGAATGGATGCTCATCGCACTTAGGCTAGTTTAGATTCTCTCTCACCCTTTCTCTTAGCTTAGTCGATATTACTTTCCATTGTCCTCAGGAGTAGCATTAGCATAGAAACACATCATACACCTCACTTTGGACTAAACCATACATGAAAAAGCTAATACTAGTCCAAGTGGAAAGACTTTGAACTGTGACCTAAGGATAACTGTCTAGATACCACAACTAGCTCGTCTGCAAAGTTTGACCGGATCGCACGTGAAATGCTTGTATTCATTTGGTTGAGTGTAGGGGTCCCTCGCCACTCATCATTGGCACCGTTGCTGGGGACGGCACTAGTTATCTAGATTAGTTATATCATACAAGGTCGTTGTATAGGAATTAATGATATATCTCTTAAGAAGAAGAAATAATTACAAAAGAAGTCACATACGAATTCACACACAGTTTCACAATCATGCCTCTCCTACAAGACTATGATAATGCCACATCTAGTGAGGCAACTCAGTGGAGAACCAATGAATTAGCTGAAAATGAAGATTGGAGTACTCAACCTTATGTAGGAGTCCCCTATGTTTATGAACACCCCAACAATACTCAAAGACCCTTATCATTCAACTCTGACACCTCTAGTAAGGATGAGACATCCCATAGAACAAGGAGGCTCGAAAGGCCTAGGACCTTCTCAATCTAACAAGAACTTACTTGGGGATGATTGGAAGACTTACAAAAGTCATAACGAGTTTTAGAGTTCCTTCTCTTCCTCTACTCCTTCAATGTCAGATTGTGACACAGACGACTATCTTTCAAGGGATCGACATAGAACTAAAAATCGAGCTCACAAAGATAATCAAGAACGCCAACATAAATAAAGGCAACATCATCCCAACACATGAAAGCATAACTTACCTAATGACGATGAACCCCTGCTGGCCACTAAGAGCCTAACACCTATGCAAGAGGCTATTTTAATATCCTATAGGCATAGCAAAGAAATTTTCCTACCTAGGCTTGATTTAAACAACTTTCCCAAGTTTTTAGGAGGTTATGATTCAAATCCGCAACATCATTTACAAGGCTTCT
The DNA here is from genome assembly GCA_015680685.1 of Gnetum montanum. NCBI lineage: Eukaryota > Viridiplantae > Streptophyta > Gnetopsida > Gnetales > Gnetaceae > Gnetum > Gnetum montanum. The sequence goes on from MNCI01001300.1 coordinate 243,415, forward strand.
ATGATGCCTGCACATGGAACAACATTGATAATGGTTGGAAAAATCTCAAGATCTTTCCTATGACACTCATTGGCCAAGAAAAAGTATGGTATAGATCGTTAAAACCAAATTCAATACAACATTGGCCAACAATGGTAAAACTATTTAGTGAAAGATATCAAACCTATGCAAGAGTGTCAGCCTTGAGGAAACAAATCCAAGAGTTGAAACAAGCACAACATGAACCCTTGGATGTGGCCTTAGAAAGATATTATGCACTACTAAACAACTGTCTAGGCCATGAGTTCTCCGAGGAAAGGCTATTATACCATATCATTGATGAGCTCTGTAATGAAACAAGGGAGACCCTAGGGATGTATGCCCAAGGTCAACTATATGAGCTACGAATCCATCGACTCCAAGAGCTTATTAAGCAAGTGGCAAAAGAAGAAGAATAACTAGCCAATTGGGAGAATGTTGAAAGTTCTCAACAGGACAAAAATCTCAACTTAACAAGGGTCCATGATCATGAAGAGGAGAAATCCACTTACTTCAAGGAGGTGGAATCATCTTTGCCAATCCTACAATCACTAGATGAAATTGAGGCAAAGATCAATATGATGACGGACTGGGTACATAAAATATGTGGAGAATATGCCAACATTATTAGAGGAATATTTATGCCAAATCGAGAAATAGGACGATACACCACACAACAATCGAAACAAAGGGTAGAAGATAATAAGAATAAGAACTCAATCGCCAATTTCACATATCAATGTAATGTCTATCTGTATGATCACCCTAAAGGCCAATGTCTAGTTTTGTCACATTTACATTAGCATTGGGAAGGAATGTTACATCTAGATTTCATACAGAAATATTAGGTTCAACCATAGTGGCAAAAACCTCAGTCATGGGAGAGGCCACCGCCAACTAGACCATACCCTCCATATGTCCTAATGCCAAATGCTTATTATTATGTTCAACACCCTGTTTCTCCAACAAGATTAGCATCCTCTACCTCACCTCATCGTTATCATTCTCCCGAGTACTATCCACCGATGTCCTCTCCAACAAGATCACCACCTCATATGCTTTACACTTATTGCACTTATCATCAACCTCAATATTCTCATACTTCACCTCCTCCTACATCACTGCCAGCTATGCTAGGAAATTTTGCACCACAGAACCAACCCACAAACGTTACTTGTGCTGCTACTCCCAATAGTAGTGGAGGTCCTTCACAACATCAAAAGTTTCTCTTCTTTAGACATGACCATCGAATGGGACACCATAGTCTAGAAACCACTACATCTGCCAACTCATCACAAACCGAACACTGTGGTGCATCTTCCTCTTCAAACCCAACATCTCATGTTACCTCATCAAGGCCACCACTTAACACTTCAACAACCATACGGCCCAATGAATATAGCCATGGAGGGAGACATCCTAATCCTTGCACATCATCTAACGGTCCCAATTATCATTGTGGGTCAACTCATTATCCAGAAACTACATCTTATAAATTGCCCCACTATGGTTACTATAATCAAGTGTGTGAACCCCAATGGGGTTAGTATGACCGGGTCCCAATATTTCCAACATGCAAGGATCCTAACCATCCATTTATTAATTCTAGTCATGCTCAACCATTTTGCTATGGGGGGTATCCTCCATTCTAACAACACAGAATTAATAAATATTTTTCTAATTTAATTTTTCAACTTTTTGTTTTCCAATTTTTCACCTTTTAATTTATTGTTTTATCTTTTTGTCTTTTAAGTTTTTGTTTTGCAACATCATTATACTCTTTCATTTCTTTGTGTGTTGTTTATTTTGTTAGATTCGTCACTTAATAAGTGCTCCTGATGGTGGTATGAACTGTATTCTATTGATTGCTAATGTTTGGTTTTTACCTTTGAGTTATAATGTTGATACTAAGGTGTGGTTCTTTTGATATAATAGGCAATGAGTCCACATCATCCATGCATTCATAAATTTCTATGGTCTCTCTTGGCTTGGAAATGTACAGTCCCTTCCTTAATAATAAGAGCTATCAACGAATTGGTGACTGGGCATTTCTCAAACTACGGAAGGACTCAAGGATTGAAAAGGGTGTGACTTCAAGGGGATTTGATGCATTTGTGCTAGCCATTCTCTTGGATGCTTGAATTTTTTCTTCTTGATTTTTCCTTACCATTCCAACGTTGCTCCATTATCGAGAAGCTGAGCTAATAAAAATAATAAATTTTTGCATGGTGTGGTTCTCACGCAAAACACAAAAAAAGAAAAAAAAGAAAAAAAAGAAAAAAAGAAAAAAAAATAGTGAGAATTCAAAGCACACCCCTTCGACGAAATAATCATTTGGGCTACAAGCACTGGTTATGAAACTAAATAAAAATGTTCCCTCTAACTAAGGCCCTTCCTTGCTTCCTACTTTCTCCTTTATTGTTTTGTCAGAATGGTGGTGACTCTTTGGTGGAAGCATTCTAGTTACTTCAAGTGGATGGCTTGGCCGAATGTATTAATGCAAAGTCACTGGATGTGGATTGTTTGAGGCTGGATTTGGAATGAGATCTACTAACTCACATTAATCATTAATACACAAGGGACTGTACACCACCTTGTTCTTGGAAATCCATTCCATTCTCTTCTCCTCATCATTCTTTCTTCATTTTTCCACCTCATTGCCGGTTGTATCAATAGTCCATATTTTGGTTGATGTATTGTTTTCTTTTTGGTAAACTCTTGCGGTTAAGACTTTAACTCTTATCTCCAAATGACATTCCTAAAGCCTACGAACTCTTTGAATGTGGGATTGTCAAGGCATTAAGGGCATGAGCTTACTTTGGGGAGGACCCACTGGCATTCCTATTTGGTGCATCCGTTAATTTCTTTCCCTTAAACATTTCCACAATCACCATTTATTTTGTTCATCTCCATCTTTGACATCCATTTTATTGGTGTTGCCGTTGTTTCTTTTTCTCCATTTTTCTTATTCCTTATCTTTTTTCATTCTCTTGCTACCGGAGGTTCACTCTCAGTCATGGGGATTCTAGTCCAATTTTTTTGATTTTCTCCTAACCCTTACACCTTGGGTAGCCACCAGTATTATATCTCTAGATCTGCGTTAGCCATATTACAACTCAGCCAATGGACCTTACACTGAGGCAAGGTATTAACTGCATTGTGATTCATTTACCCTTGCTAATATTAGACTGTGTTGTGTGTGTAGATGGCAATCATATAATAATGGATTGGATCTAGAGGAAACACTTGGAATGGATTGGTGCTGAAGTAGTTATACAAGGAACAAGATTGATGGTGCGCTTATGGATGACCAACGAAAGGTGCAATTTTGGCATCAGAAGCAACAAACTTCTTCTTTTCTCTCTCTCTCTCTCTCTCTTCTCTCTTAGCTGCTAAATAAGGCCTAATGTCAAATGTGTATAGTATGGATTAGTGCTGAAGTAGTTATACAAGGAACAAGATTGATGGTGCGCTTATGGATGACCAACGGAAGGTGCAATTTTGGCATCAGAAGCAACAGACTTCTTCTTTTTTCTCTCTCTTTCTCTCTTCTCTCTCAGCTACCAAATAAGGCCTGATGTCAAATGTGTATAGTATTCACTCTTGTGGTCATGAACACTAATATTGTCATGTATTGTAATGATGATCCGTTCACATGTCATACCATTCACTATTAGTGTGATTCTAGTCAATAATCCCATACCTATCCATTGTGTAATCAATGGAGCTTGTTCTCTCTATAACTCGAGGATGAGTTTTCATTCAGTCATGGGGGTATGATGAGTCATAAATTGCTAGCTATGATATCACAACAGCTGCGATATCACGTCCACCCCCATGATATCGTGTACTTGATATCACGGCCCACCACAAGTTCTATAAATAAGAGGCAGCTTTTCCTTGTTTCTCCATTTAGACTTAGACCCTTAGCCAAACTATAGTAGTTTTACCTTTCCAAAGTTAGAGTAATTTCCATGTGCCTGTAGTAGGAGTCTTAAAGTGAATGGATCTCTACTCGAGCAAATTGTATCTAAGCACATATTTGTGTACGGTAATAAAGATGAACTTTTTGATAAACCTTGAAGCATATGTACTAAGTTAAATAGGAATAAATTACTGTCAATGTTTAAATGCTTTCCTAGATAATTAATCTCTCTTCATCCTTATCTCCTAGTAACGCGGAATCAGTACGACTTAATCATGAGCATTTAAGTGTGACTACTTGGTAACCCAGTAGCATACTTAAGCCATGCACTTGGTAATCCTAGTGGTAGTTGTGCACAAAGTTCAAGATGTGTAGGATGATTAAAGAATGGATGCTCATCGCACTTAGGCTAGTTTAGATTCTCTCTCACCCTTTCTCTTGTAGCTTAGTTGATATTACTTTCCATTGTTCTCAGGAGTAGCATTAGCATAGAAACACATCATACACCTCATTTTGGACTAAACCATATGTGACAAAGATAATACTAGTCCAGGTGGGAACACAACGAACTGTGACCTAAGAATAACTGTCTAGATACCACAACTAGCCCATCTACGGAGTTCGACTGGATCACGCGTGAAACACTCGTATTCGTATGGTTGAGTGTAGGGGTACCTCGCCACTCATCAATATGAATGTTGAAAAGTGATGTAAATTCCATAGAATTGAAACCTTTCTTTCTACTAATAAATAATTATATTCACTTATTTCTTAAAATTTTCAATTGAAAGGTTGTACACTTTATTACATAGTCCTAAAATTAGAATGTTTTTTATTTTTCCATATTTTTTGAATGATGTCTAGTTAGTGTTAGTAGGAAGCATTATTTGAAGTGATGGTAAGGTGCTCATTTCTCAAGTCAAAGACCTAGTTTTGAGCTTAGGCGTAGCCACTCAAAGAGGTTAAGCTTTTGCTTATCTACCCATCCTCCTAAGATCCTACTTAGAAGGATGAGCATCATGGCTTTGGGTGATAATTTTGTTTTCTACTTAGTGTCAACATTGTGATGTACTCTAATTTTTTTCTCATTATTAATATTTTTTTTGGGGTTTGACACCTTCTTCCTTTACTTGGAACAAATTTGATATCATTATAATTTCCAATCTATGTGTGCATGATAGATGGATTACATGAAAAGAGGCTTCTAGCCTCTATAGTTTGAATAGAAAGAGAATTTTTTTTGAAAATTAATTTATGATTTTGAAAATTTATTTAAAGTTGATAATATTTTGCATCAATCTTTTATAGATATTTTTTGAAAGGATGACAAATTTGTTTTTCCTTTTAATTCCAAAGTTGCTTACTAGATTATGACCAAGAATGATTTTATTCATAAAAAATTCAATAAGGTTTAAAAAATGCACTTGTCACTCCACTTTTGAATGAGAAAAATGAAAGATACTTAGAGAGTTCTTACCTTTCCAAAAATTCATAATTTTTTAATAGTGTCTTATTCATCAAATTCTTTCTATCAATAGTTATTCTCAACATATGGGAATTATTCCTTTTTAATGTCTTCCTTGTGAAAATGAAAACTCATTTTCTCATGTTTTTCTCATATAATGCTATACATCATGTTTGGAAATGGACATCTAGAATTTGTAACAACATTCAACCAAGCATTATGATATCATTCTTGATGATAAACTTGTTTTGTCTACATTTTTTTTGTATTTGGAAGTATCTTTAGCTAGTTCTCTATTCTATTTAAAAGCCTCAATGTGTAGTTAAGTTCTAGTAGCAATAACATAACTATGATATTCCTTTAAGAGTTAAATATCATATTCTTAAAGATGTCACTTTTTAGGGACAAATTTAAAGAAAAAAATTTCTAGTAAAAGCTAAATAATTAATTTATTTTCTATAGTATTAATTTTTAAGGCTTAAGGATTGAAAGGTTTAAACTTTTGTTTCTTTTTGTTCATTTTTATTGAGTTTTGTTTTGTATTTAGTAAGAGCTTTTTCTTTCTTTTTATAAGAAAATTTTGAGTAAAAACTGAAAGCCCATGAGGTGCTTCTAAATGAGGACAAGGCTTAATCCTTTTCCTACCCAAAAGGGAAGCTTTTTTAAGGATTAGTTACAAGGATGAAAACCTTAAAAGTTATTCCAAAAACTATTGGGCTTTTTCTTTATAGTTTCTCTTTGTTGATTTAAAGTATTTTGAATTTATAAAACATTATTATTCTATTTTTGATGGTGCAACATCCCTTCCTCCTTCCTCCATCCTTCTCTTGATAAGGGATCATGTTGATTTTTGACCAATGGGATATATTAAACAAATTGTAGTGCGATTTGATCATAAGCTTTGATGACAATGTTGAGTGGATTGTCAAGAACACTCATGTACATCATTGCATTCAATAAATAGAAATGGTATTATAATATATATGATTCAAATAAAAACCTATGTTTCCACAGTGTAAGGTTGTATAGAATATGATTTTGTGTTTTATAATTTTTATGGATTTTATGATTAAAAAGAACAAAATAAAAGCAAACACATATGCATTGCAATCCCACTTGGGAATAGGAGCAATGCTCACACATACACATACACACATGTGTCATAATCCCTCAAGGGAGAGGTGCAACAATATACAAAAAATGTAATGAAATAGCCCTTCATCATAACCTTGATGGTGCAACACCATGTCATATAGTTGTAACCTCCTTGGGTAAGGTTAAATTTTCATAGGTTATGAAAATGAGAAAATAAATATTTTTGTGGTTTAATGTTTTATAATGTTTTTTGTGTTTTAATGTTTAAGACCTTAATGGTGCAAAATTGATGAAAAATCATAAGCTTTATTCATTGTGCAAACATTGGACTTCACATCGACCAAATGGTTCTAGGCTACGTAAGCAAGGTAGTACTTTGATATATGGAACTCATCCAAAGTATTTATAGCTTTTAAAACATAATAGTAGAGGTTTGTTAGTGCCCAAGCATCAATGGAGGTCTATACATATAGCCTAAATAATCTAGAACATACATAGGATGATAGGAAAGGTAAAGTTGCCAAACCAAGGCATTAAGAGGGGTGTGTCAGTGCCCCTACATTGGCATAGGAAAGTTAGTGTACCCTTGCCACCATACTTTACCCTTATTTTCCTAGATGAAAGCTAGGAGGCATAGGAATAAGTTGTAACCTTTCGAGGATCTCTAAACAAAGTCAAAAACTTTTTGAAAAGCTCGAAATATGCTTCAAATCCATGAGTGAGAACTGGAAAGCAAGGATGCATACTTGGAAGGTAGAAAACTTAACCATGCATGTGAAAACCATAGACATTTGATGCATGAGACACATCTTGAATCCAAAGCTTATAATTAACTTACAAAATGTCATCAGATGACTTATCATACCCCATGGTTGAGTAAAACAAAGCTAGTCTCATAGTTTTAAAGTTCAAAATACAAGGCTAAAACTAGACACATTACATGATTAATGCAAAGGATATAATAAAAAATTAAATAGACCATGACTATGTCACAATAAAGTATAATTTAGCTCATCAAGAAGTGCTAGGTGGTGGTGGCTAAAAGAAGAATCCCCCTTGACATGGTTACTTGGTAGGAAAAGAAGTTGGAAGATCTAGGTGAAGACATGTGAAATCTATACAATTATACCTCTAGGTCTATAACCATTTCTTGGAGCTCTTGATTTTGCTCATGCATTAGTTCTTGCTCTTGTAGGACTACTTTTTGCCATTCCTCAACATCAACCTAGAACTTCTCATGACTCCTCTTAGCCTATAAGAGCTCACACTAGGGTACATCCAATTCAGTTGCTACTCAATGAATTTTCTCTTTAAGCTCTATGCATGGTTGAACTGCAAAATCTTGGACCACACAAAGATACATTCTCCATTCTTGCTTGTACATTGTCTTTAGCCTCTTCGAGTCTCCTCTTAAGGACAACAACAACAACTTTAAGGTGGAGAATGTACATGTTTTCTAATAGGTTTATTTTTTTCTATATTAGTTCACTTGCAACCGTCTAATGAAGTTTGACATCACGGTGTCAAATTTCTTTTTCACATCATGTCTCTCCTTGATTTCTTATTTATTTAATAGAGTTATAAGTTTTTGTAATCTATGTACCTTGAAATCCCAAGACAATTACTTAATTAGATGGATATTTTTAAGCTCATTGGTTTTCTTGGTAATCTTATTTGCTAGCTCTTACTGCAAGTTCTAGCACTCTTTCTTTGTGTAGAGGTACTTGTTGTAAAATTGGATCATGATTTATCTTTTATTCTTCAAGATTTGTACTTGTTGGAAAAAGGAAAGTACCTATTTTTTCTTTTCTTGGCTCATTCTTTTCCATTCTTAGGATTGATATTTCAACATTCTTATTTGATGCTCTAAGCCATCTTTCATGAACACAACCTTCTCACAAACCTAATGCTCCTGAAAATGTTTAGCTTGCAAGTACTCGATCCACACCTCCAAAGTGATTGTGGAAGGTGCTAGTACTAATGGTGTAAGATGTTGCAATTGTTCATGCAATCATCGTAACTTGGCCTGGCTTCTCCATAACTTTCAAGGATAAAATGTTCTATTAGAATTAGTAGTTTTTAGCTTAGCTAGTACCTTGACAAGTTCAGTCTTAATCATATTTTTGATATTCCTTAATAGAAATTCTACACTAGGATCAACTATTTGCTTCTCCTCAACCTAATGGCTAGTCCTAGGTTGATTAGTAAATACCTAGAGACTTTAGCTACATGCTGGATGTTATGAAAACTATGTCATGATCAATGTTAAGAGGAAACACTCCATGAGGGCACATGAGTGTAAGATTGAATAAGGGAATCAAAATGAGTCATCAGCAGATCATTTAATCATGGAGAAGGGGACTAGAAGAGATCCTCCCTCATTGCCTTACCATTCATAATGGCTTTCATTATTTATAGAAAATTGCTATTAAAGTCTTGTGACCCTTCAACATAGATTTTGGTAGCTTTCCTCTCATCTTCAATGTCCATGATAGGCTGAGAATTGCCACCAGGAACAAATTCATAGCTTTAACTAATTTTGAAGTTGGGAGGTTAGGAAATGGATTTACTTCATTGTTATACCTACATTCATTGAGATTCTTGAGGTATAGTTGGTGCTAGTGGAGTTGGTCTAAAGGTTCGATATGAGATACCTCTATGAAAGGCACCTCATCCTCTAAATTAGGTATAGCTCTAATGATCTTATAATGTCATCATGGAGCAACCACCATTGCAGTCTTCTAGTCTACGATGCTTGCTATTGCTGGGTTTCTTCCCATATGATTAACTATGCCTACCAATTTGTAAATTTTTTTGATGAGTCATGGAAAGGAATAAACCTCCCTTCTATCCTTGGCCATAACTTTGATCTTTTAGATCAAGTCCTTGTAGAGAAAAGATGGGATGTTTATGATATACTTTCTCCTCATCATTGCCACAATCTTAGCCCTCTGAGTAGAGATACCCAACAAATTTTTGATGGACATAAAGTTGTATGTGATAATTTTGCACATATTATTTTAAACTAGGGGACATTTTGACATCTTCACCTTCACTTTATCCGTGTCAAAGGCCTCTAGCATGACACTCAAACTAAGTTTGTTCTTAGTATTTTGAATTCATGGGGCACCAATTATTTGTTGGTTCATTTAGAAATCCTATAGCTCATGAGATTCTCCATGTGGACATAGGCACAAGGACTTTACCAACAAAGGTCATGGCACCATCAACAATGAGGTTTTAGTAGAACTTCTCCATCTTGTACCAATATCATATGAAGGGTTGGGTGATGTAACTTTAGAAGCCCGTTCACTATAGTAACTTCTTGAGCTTAGGAGGAGCAAGTTAAAGGAATTGATGATAGTTATTTTTCTAATGAATTGATCACTAGAAAATATCATGAGTAGGCACATCCTCTTGTGTGTTATGTTGATCTTCATCATCATCTTTTTCTAGCTCCTCTAGTAATTATTTGACTACATGCTACTGTGCACATGCTTGAACCAAGGACTAAGAACATGATTGCATGCCTTTCAATATACTTCTAGGTGGATGCATGTGTAGGGTAGGGCCTATAGGATTTAGTATAGGATTTGTATGTTCCAGATTGGGGGATCAAAGTTCTTTACCTTCTTCTTTCTCAAGAACTAGTGATTCATGCAAAGGACCATAGATAGAGACATGAGAATATTCAACCTTAACCATCCTTGGTTGATGGAGCTTGGATTATAATCATCCCAACATGATTAGTTATGAAATTTGCTAAAAATCAAGTGAGTTTCTCTTAGGCATTATACTACTATTGCATAAAGTGTATGCAAGAATAATGATAAATATAATTCCTTGGGAAATAATTGAAAAACATCATCATAACTATTAAATTATGGCATGCATGGGTAAGAATGGATGAGGTAGAACTGTTTAAATAACTACCAAAAATATTAAATACATACTTAATATGGTGTCTCTTCCCCACGACTAAGTTACAAGACACTAGGATTGAACCATTGCTAGAACATCAAGGATAGGAAGACCTAGGAAGAATGCATATAAAATATTATTAATCTGCTTGAAAGGTGAAATTTTTAATAGAGTTTTTCTTGTTTTTGATCCATGTAAGTAGAGGAAAGAAGAAAAATATAAAATAAAAAGTGTAAGATGCTGTGTTGGATCTTCCAACTATATATAGGTTTGTTAATGCAAGGGGATGTGCTGGCATAGGGGCACCAATTACCCTACCCTAATGCATCATTTAAAACAAAAGGAATGTATCTAAATCTACTTCCATGCCTTTTACTCATCTTCAAATACAACTAAAGTGTGATTTGAGATATGTACCATGTCAAAATCAATGAGGATTAACCTCACAAAGTATATGAGGAACAAAACAAGAAGAACATGATAAGCTTACCTTAGACGATGTCAATGGTTCATGGAAAAGAAGGTGTTTGATCAATATATACAATCCCAAGAATCTAGGACTTCTAAAGAGGGGTTAAGATAGTAGGAGAATGATTATAGAATCAAGAATAATAAAATATAGGCATAATTAAGGTGGATTGATTGAGTTTAGCATGGTCAAACCTTAAAGCACCAAGAGTTTATTCTTATACATGTGAAAGACTAATCAAGTATTGTATGCAATGCAACCCATACCATCATTAAAAGATTAGCATTGGCTAAGTTCCATATGGTGCTTACCCATCAAGTATTTGCAAGTGAGTCCTCCTTAGAATAGACACTTGTCTTCATTGCCCTTGTAAAACTTGTTGATGAGACATTCGTGGATTCTCAATAATCAATGAGAAATTAGTATCAAATATGAGTTCATCTTGTTGGATGACTAGTTCTCATCCTTCATGTTGCTTGATGGATAAGAATGGAATAGAAGAGATGGAAAATTAATAATGGATGAGAGAGAGAGAGAGGAAGGGAAGGAGAGAGAGTACAACATCACTAGAGTCCTAGCCAACCATTCAATTAGTTCATAGAGTATGTGAGCATTATCTACACCCACAAAATATTTTCTACTATATCCTTCATCGCTAATCATTAACAAAATAGGAATTGACCTCCAAGTATCCCTTCCAAGCACCAAGTCATACTTGCGCAATGCAATGACATCTAGCCTTGATTATTTCACAGTCTAATCATTGTTGTAAGCCAAACCAAGGTAGTGTTTCATCCAACATCCAAAAGTGAAGATTTTGGTTTGATTTTCCTTCCTCCATGCATTTATGCATGGTAGGCTTCCTAAATTTAGCTCTACCAAAACCATTCCATCAATCCTCTTGGCTATGCTAACAATTCCAAATCCCAACAAGAAGCACAACATCCTAACCATTAAGATAATTTTTTGGGTTTAAATTCGGTTAAGGCTTAGATCAAGGATGAAAATAGTTGATGCTTGAAACAAATGATTAGGGGCTTGGATGAAAGTAATGATTGACATCGCTAAGGTTAATAAAGAAAGAAACTTTTGGGCCTTCATGGCTATGGGTAGGAATGGACAAGAGATTATCTTGGACTACAATGTTATGGGAAGTCAAGTGATCTTGATAATGGGTTGAACATGAGAAAGGTTTGCATAGGGTTAGGTTCAACCAGTTTGATGTGAGTAAGTATTAGATCAATTTGGATGATAAGCATACCAATTTGCACAACTAATAAGCTTGAAAGTATATTTATTTTCCCATTACCTCTTTACTCTTTTCTTCTTTTCTTTTATCAAAGTTTATTTTCTTTTTATCATCATCAATTTCATTTGTTTTATTTTTCATATATATATATATATTCATTTTCATTTTACAGGTTGAGGGTTTTTGATGTAGCATTGGAATTGTGGGAATGCTTAGAGTGCCAAATTACCACATGGATTCTTTGACTTACATGAACATGAGAATTTATGAAATCACAAACCTCTTTTGGCCAGGGTGGCCAAGCAAGGCACTACATGCACCTTGGTCTAACCACATTGATTAGACCCATCCAATGGTGACAATGACCCTTGATGACATACCCTTTCTATACCAATGACCAAGAACTATTCTAGAATTCTAAAGCTCATACCCTAAGGTGTGGATGCACTAGCTACCCACAATTCTAGTAGCATTACTTTCACCACTTGTAATGTAAGTCCATACTTCTCACTAAATCTAAGCTTGGTTTATTAGTGATGGATTGAAGAAAAGTGGTTGGAAGAATATTTTTGCATGGGCATTCTATCGATCAAAGTTTCATGTTTAACCCATTTGTCTCTCATGTATCATCATGACATATGAGCATTTATAAAGCTTCTAAACTAGTGTTCTTACATACACAGACAAAAATACTCCAAAAGAAAATAAAATTTTGTGATTGACTTGTTAACCTTAAAATGGTGAAAAATTCTAGCGAAGCACACAAATTCTTATTAATTACACAAATTAAAATAGTAGAAAAATAAAAATTTGATATGGTTTAAAGGATTTCTCCCTCATGACTAATCCATGTCTATCACCTAGGAAGCCTCTAAGTGTTAAATTGAATGTTTAGCATGCTCAAAGATAAAAGATGTTCATTATAATGCACTAGGTATTGTCCCTATAGATGCTTTGTTTGGCTTATTTGAATGGCTTTTGTCCATGGTATATCAAGACTGGGAAGGATCATAAGATATTCTCTTGTAGTGCATCCTTCTAGTCTTGTCCCTTTTGTTGATCTCAAGATGGAGATCTTTGAAAATCAACTAGGAATTACAGTGGTTAACTAGGATTTTTCCATTATAATAGGAAGATCCTCTTCCATCTTATATTCTGAATTAAACACTAACAAATTATTAGGATACAACCATCCTACCACAAAAGTGGTTACATTGCATACCTATCCCACTTGTTGTATGTATGATCACTTAGCTAGCTAAAGTTAAATGTTAGTATGCTTGAGAGGAGGGAGTCCTAAATCAAGATACCACTGGAGTGAAATAAGATTGACTTCTAAATAGAAGTCATAGAGATCTAGGTAAAGATATTTTTCACAAATCTAAATCTTCACCATGGAAATGCTAGGATTTGGTTGCTTTTTGGGAAAACATTACTCTTTAATTGACCATGCTACTACTATAGACATAGAGATGATGACAACATCACCATTAGAAGCCATAGTGCTATCCCCACTAGACATAGTAATGGAACTCATCCCTAAAGTAGATATTACTATTAAATTATTATTAGGGATGTTCCTTGAGACCTCATAAGCATGGGCTTCCATTTTCCTTTAATCAATTTCCTCTTTGCAAGGTGGAGAAGAAACAAACATAGTCCCATGATTCTCATGTTTGCATTTATAGTAGAATTTCCTAGTGCGGGACGTAAAACTTCTCCCTACAATCAAATGAATAAATGATTGGCAATATTGCCTAGATGCATGGATAGAAGTAGGATCAAAACTATAGAAAGCATTACTTTATTTGGCCTACCTTGGTTGTAATTGATTGGATATCTCACCTTGCATGGGACCATGAAGTATAAGCTGCTGCTACTATTGGGAAGCTTGGTTGATAGGATTGATGAAAATAGGTAGGTACTATTGAAATATTATCATTGGAGTTTGATTAGTACTTTATTGGGAATCATAGAAGTATGGATTAGATGAAGGAATTATCTATTGTTACATTGGATTAGGAAGATTTCATGGAGCAACACCCCAAGGATTTGAAGTTTGCCATTTTTGGTACTGCTACATGGGTTGTAGATAAGCACCACTAGGATAGTATGCATGGATGGGGCATGAAGTTCTTATTTCCCTCTTGAAAAATCTATGATTCAAAGGTATCCTAGATCACCTCATTTCACCAATCATGTGGGCCATGATTGGGCAGCATTGAGAATCAAGAGAGTATGCATAATATTCACAAGGACCCTCATCATTTGATGAGGATCTGGAAGCATCATTCAAATCTTCTTGAATGCTCTTGGAGTAAGAGAGCTTCTCCTTATGCTTGCCATCATACGTATTCCTTCATTCATTTGGTGAAATTATCTTGGTTGTAACCTCAACCATGTTATCTTTAATGTTCTTGAAAGTAGTGGTCATCTTCTCATCCAACATATCCTAGACTCAATCCACACAGTGGACCAAGCCCATCAAGGCTTTATTTGTTCTAATTTGATTCTTTGTAAGGGCCACAACTATAGTAGAAGGTTTGGTAGCACCTTTAATATTTTTAATCTCATGCCTACATAATGGATCACAATTATGTGCCTTTGTTGCTTTCACCATTCTTCCTCCATGGTATTAATGATGTTCAAAAGTGCTTTGATTTGGGCCACAGAATTTTTATGTAGTTGGCCCATCATGTACATGTCCATGTTCTCTCTTGTTTCCTACCTTGTCCCTTCAACAATATGCATCAACTACTCTTATTAGCTAAAATGATGATTTAGGTAGTGATGAACATTTTTCATATAACTCTTCATGGTAATGTCAAGAGCCTTACAAGCTCCTTGCCTCTATCTAGCCATCTCCTTTTGGATGTTTAAGATTTAGAAATAGGTTTGAAATTTTGTATAGAATATTTTAACCATATTTGTCAATTTTTGAATTGATCAAGGAGGCAAGGATTTATACCAAGCTTCTTCATGTTTAGTGACTTTATGGGGAAACAACTACAACTTTTGCCAATCACTTACGATCTCTTAAAAATAGAAAGCATTGTCAAATACTTAGACATAAAGCTAGGAATCATCACTAGTATACCCTCTATAGGTTGTTACATTAGCCATGTTAATTCATTTGATCTTGCTATCTAGAACATGCTTCCTTAGAATGTATATAAATTTTTCCAACTCATGATAATCATCTCAATTGAATAAAGAGGAATCATAATTACCACCAGTAGGTCTAGATAAATGTAAATGCTAGAACCTATAAAGTAGATCATCATGTTGGGCTACACTTGGTGTGAAGTTGGCCAACCAAGGGGCTTGCTGGTGGGTTGGCCCTTTGTCTTTTTGATTTGCCTTAGGCTCTTGATCCCCATCTGATTGAAAAAATGAAAAGTTATGGCTAGCCTCTTTCATTGCCACTCGATCATAAAGATCTTAGATGTAAAAAGACTGATAGTCATCAAACATGGGTTCATGAGTCTTGTACATTTGTTCTAACATCATATTGATGAAGGCATCAATAAGATCACTTGGTGTAGTGACAACTAGATCTCTAGAGAATAGACCATGAGCATCCCTCCACATTCCCTTCTTATCTATATGATAAGCTGGCATAACTGGTGAAAGGGTTTTATCCTTTGAGTGTTTAAAAATGATGAAAACCCTTCTTCTTGTTGGTGCACTACCAATGGTCTTAGGTAGGCTCTTAGTGCTATCTATCATTTCATTCATGTTCATGATAACCTACATACATAAAACTAAAACACACACCAAATTTGAGTAAAAGTTAAAATTAAGAATGTACAAGTGTTTTTGGATAATTCACCAATGTCCTCGTTGGTAATGATGCCAATAATTGCAATTCCACAAATTTTGAATCCATGGAATATATCATACAAATCATAGTTTGATCTGGTCATAAGCTTTGAGGATGATGTTGAGTAGATTGCTAAGAACACTTGTGTATATCATTGTATTTAATAAATAGAAAGGATATTATAATACATATGATACAAATGAAAGCCCATGTTGCCATGATATAAGGTCGAGAAAATATTTATGATTTTTTGTTTATAATTTTTATGGATTTTATGGTTATAAAGAACAAAATGAAAGTAAACACACATGCATCACCATTCTACTTGGGGATAGGGGTAATGCTTGTGCACATGCACACAAAAACACATATTGTAATCACTTAAGAGATAGGTGCAATAGTACACACAAAAAATAATAAAATGGTTGTTAGTTACAGCCTTGATGACCCAACACTAGAGCATAAAATTGTGATCTTCTTAGGTAAGATAGAATCATTGTAGCTTATGAAAATAAAAAAAATTAAATATTCTTATAATTTTAATTTTTATAATATTTTTGGTATTTTAATGTTTAATGCAGAAATGGTATAAAATTGAAGAAAACCCATAAGCTTTATTCGCTATGCAAATAATGGACCTTATCAACCAAATGGTTCTAGACGATGTAAGAAAGGTAGCATTTTGATAAAGTCTAGCCACACTTTTAAAAGTGATGAATCAAAACACAGATAAAATAGGAAAAGAATCACTTACCCAAGGGAGGAAGAGCTCTTCACATAAAATAAAACATCAAAATACCAAAGAAAATGCTTGAAATTAAGTTTGTTTCATATGGAACTCATCCCTAATATTTATAGTTTTCACAACACAATGATAGGGGTTTGGTAGTGCCCAAGTGTCAACATAGGTTCATCAACATAGCCTAGATAACCCAGAATACACTTGAGGTGGAACAAGAGGTAAAGTGCCCAAACTAGGGCATGGAGTGGGATGCGTCAACATTCCTATGTTGATGAAAGTGGTTCTCTAGCATAGGGAAGCTAGTGCATCCTTACCATCATACTTTACTCTTGTTTTCTAGGATGAAAGTTAGAAGGCCTTGGAACAAGTTGAAACCTTCCAAGGGTCTCTGAGCTAAGTCAAAAATTTTTTGAGAAGACTAAAACATGTTCCAAACATATAAGTGGAAATTAGAAAGCAAAGATGCACAACTAGAAGATAGAAACCTTAACCATGCATGTGAAAATCATAAACACTAGGTGCATGAGATACATCCCAAATCCAGAACTTACAGTTGACTTCCAAAATGCCACTGAATGACTCATCACCTCCCATCCCTATATATATCCTAATATTGAAGATTGAATTTTAATTTTAATCATTTAGTGAAATTCTATTTATTTTCTTAATCTTCATTTTTAATTGCATATATAATTCTTTAGCAATGACAATCATAAATATTCACTTGAGAGGATGCTCAAGTGGTTAACTCATTATTTTACAAATAGTTGTAAACAAAATGCTACTAGTTTAAATCACATTTGAGGTAAAATTATATTATTATATAATTATTTTAAAGTATCATGTTGATTATATGTCTTTGGATGTACTTATAGTCAAATTATTTTGGGTTTCAACACTTCCCCTCTCTCTTCTTCTAATTATTAAAAAAATTACATGTTAAATCCAACATCCCCTCTTCTAATAAAGTAACAAGATAATCTCATATTTCATACTGTTATTCAATGAAAAGTCACTCAAGTGGTTAATAACAATGAGGTGTTAGCTTAGTGATAAGACACATGATTTTGGAAGTTGCAGGTTATGGGTTCAATTCTAGTGGGTAATTCTGAGTTATATAAAGTTCTAATTGGACTATATATCTTGGGGTGTACCTATGTTTCACTAATTTTAGGTTTCAAAACCTCCCACTGAAGTGGTTAGTTCATTGTTTAACAAGGATTTGCAATTAAGAGGTTGCCAATTTGAGTCATACTTAAGGCATCACTTTGTTCTTCTTAAGTTTTCTTGAAGTATCATGTTAGCTATATGTATTGAGATGTATTTATAGTCAAATTTTTTTAGGTTCCAAATTTTTCCTCTAATTGCCATTCCCTAGAAGTAGTTAATAATGTTGTTCTACATGATTTGGTCTCAATGAGGTATTAGCCTAATGGTAAGAGTCTTGGACTAGCAATGTTATGTCATAGGTTTGATTCTACTAGGTATCATTAAAATATAAATTGAACAAAATTTTCTAAAAGGAATTCTCAGACTAGTCCAATACATCTAAGAGGTCTTAATGGATGTAAGTAAAAATTTCAATTTTAGTTTCTATATGTCTTGGGGGTAAATATTGTTAAAAAAAATTAAGGTTTTAAGGGGGTTGTTGAGGTACCCTACAAAAATATTTAAATTAATTTATTAAAAAATAAGAAATAAGGTTGCATTAAGGAAATCATGCAAACAAGAAATATAACTCTCCAAAATACCAAAAGGTATCCAAACTTTTATTTAGTATCATAAAATAGCTATAACAAAAAGAACATAAAGGATAATAATTGAGGTTATGAACTTTAAACTAACACCTATAGTAAAGCCAGAATAACAAAAATTTGCATCAATAATTCAAAAAAAAAGAGGATAAGGTTACAAACTACACAAAATAAAGGTAACATCTGATTAAAGGAGAATAAATAGATCTTCTTAATCATTTAATTGCTAAAGAAAAAGGACATATTTATTTCTAACTATAGTAGATCCATCACTTCCAAGGAGTTGAAGCTAAAGGAAGAGATGGATGGAAAAGAAAAGGGCACTAGCTGAAAAAGAAACTTGGTAGCCCTTGAATAGATAATTATTTTATTGCTTTCAAACAAGGAAAAGAAATTAAAGAATATGAAAATGTTTTACAAGATTCAAGATGACATCTAAAATATAATCGGTAAGAGTAGGAGACAATAAGGACATAAGAAATGCTCAATCAAACATAAAAGTCATCATAGGGTTTATTGTTGAGCAATTCAAAAGAAAATGCAAAAGAGATTTTGAAGAATCACAAAAGATGCATTAAAGAGTATGAAACCAAATCTATTACATTCTTGTACCCAATGGAAGTTCATTGTTAAGTAATAACAATATATAAACTATAATATTAGGTTGTGAACTAGTCCTTAATTTCTTAAAATAATTTTTGATTAATTCTTCTAATGTATTATATTCTATTGGCTATATGTCTTAGGTTGTACATATAGTCATTTTTTAGGTTTGAAGAACTTTCCCCCCTTCAAACCAAATAATTTTTTAATTGATGCATTAACCTAATCATTTCAGAATAACTTCAATATCATGATTTAAGCTACATTGACGTAGCGATATGGATGTTACATGTGATGTCCTTTATATCTAGCTTAGATTTTTTAATGTATGAAACTAAGACTGCTATATAATATTCAACATGTGTTATAAGGAAACCTCTTTTGAATCCCTTTACATCCTTATAGGTGGAAGACTAAAGGGTTTTGGTAGCTTGAAAGATATCTTAGATCTTTGCAAATGTCTTGCTTGAGAGTTGGTCATGCATAGAAGATGTCCTAGTCATCTAGAAGATGTCTTGTTTGAGAGTTGCCAGGTGATAATAAACATCTCATTTTCCTAGGAGACATCTTGACTAAGAGGGGAGATATCTTTGAGGAGACATCTTATATGAGGGGGAGATGTATTGTCTCTAGAGAAGGTATCATATTAGCATTATAGATGTCTTGCCTGCATCTTAGATTTGCAAAAGAGATATCTTATGAAGCTTGTAGATGTCTTATTTGATTGGGATAAAGGTTTGAGATGGTAGATGCAATTCGAATATTAAATCCAAGCTTGGAAACATCAAGGAGTCTTCGTGCTAGTCGCGAGGAAGGTTTTTCTAAGGTCTTGATCTTGTAATTGATAAATATTGATCATGTTTGCATGTTTTAGATAGGAAAAGTGTAGAGAGTTTAGAGAGATTACATGAGAGTTATGTGCATCTTTGTGGTCAACTGGATATGTGATAGTGATCATTGTGTCTCTTATGGGTATTGATAAGTTGTTCCTTACATTGAGGTTAATCCTATGTGTGGTTATAGAGCCTCATGCTTTGCAATAAAATTCCATGTGTGAGTGTGGTTATTATATAGGGTTATGGTTCCATTGTATTTGAAATCTTCTTTCATTTTGAATAGAAGATAGCTACTTTTCTTGTTTTCTAGCAAATTCATTGTCTTGTATGCTATTTAGATTTCGTATGTTTTGAAGGGTTAAAGGAAATTAGAGTGACCCTACTCTAGGATTGGTATCAGAGCATTGGCTTATTGTTGTTTAAATTTTTTTAATGAATTTTTGTGTTTTTTTAAATGGCTTTTAAGAAGAAAGATTTTTAAACCTTGAATAAAGATATGAAGAGCATGAAATCTACCTTTTAGCTGATGCTTGAAAAATTAGATGAGATCAATGCTAAGGTGGATAGAAGTGAAGGTTGTAGTCATATTTTGGCTTGTGATGATGATGAGCATTCATATTAAAATGGTGATGAAAAAGTTTCATAGCCTAGTGAAAGGAGAGAAAATAAGGAGGAAGAGCAGTCTAGCTATGAGAGTGTGAGAATATATTATTATTGGATTCTATAGGAAGGAAATCTAAATTTTCATATCATAATTCCAAGATCTCCATAATAAACATCTTCTTCTTCTTATGCAGGATTGGATGATGAAGATGAAGCAAGACTTACTAGAGAATTCAAGAATATTGCAATACTTATGTTGAACTGAAAAATTTCAATGGTATAGATGGTACCAATGCATTTTCAAGTTGGATAAAGGTACTTGACAAGTATTTTGAGCTTGAGGAGGTACCAAATCATCTGAGGGTACTCATTGTTGAATCTAAACCTGAAGGTATGGTTTCAACTTGATGGAAAAAAGAGTTCCAAAGTTATGTGAGGTAAAATGGTCAACCTATTAGGGATTGGTATTTGAGAAAATATAAATTGAAAATAGAAATTTAAAAAATCTAGGTAGAGATAAGAGATAATCATAAAGCTTAAATTTCTTACATAGGGAGGCAAAATGTTAAGGAATTTTAAATTGAATTTTGTGAACAATTCCATTAAGCTAATGTAAATATGAAGAAATATGAACATGGTTCAATATTTTGTAGAGGCCTCAAGATGGTGTATTAGTAGGAGTTATCATTCTAAGAGCCTCAAACATTTAATGAGGTTTATGATTTGGCACTTAAGGTGGAAAAGAAACTTAGTTAATTTGGGAGTAGGAGTAAACAAGCTTTAAAAGAGAAGAACAAAGGATCCAAGTTTGGGAGATATCCAAGTCAAGATTTGAATGCAAGGACAACAACCATAGGAAGAAGTAAGAGAAGGATAATGAGAAGGACAAGGCCAAGAAGAACCAAGGAAAATAAGACAAGATTCAAGGTAATAATTCATTCAAGTTTCATTGCTTCAAGTGTGAATAACGAGGCCACAAATAATAGGAATGTTCGATTCAAAAGGTAACTAAGGGTAAGGATGTAAAAACCATGGAGGTGGAGGAATCATTAAGTCAAGATCTTTAGAAAGGTAATTCTAATGCTCCAAAAATTAAAGAAGTTTCTAAATTGAATTCTTGTGCATTTATGCAAAATTGAATAGAGGAGACCATCCAACAAGAAAGTTGTTGTTTTGGATTAGGGCTAGATTTTTCTTAGTGGGGAATGGATTCATATTTTGATTGATAGGAGAGTCAAAGAAAATGTTATTCTTTCTAGGATTGTTTCTATATCAGGTTTAGTGAGATATCCTCATCCTAGACCCTACAAGGTGCTTTGGATATCTAAAGACTTCTCCCAAGATATGAGAGAGTAATGTGTTTTTGAATTTAAAATTGGGAGTTATCATTATGTTATAAAATGTGATTTATTGCTAGTTGATTGTGCTGATGTAATTATTGAAAGGTCCTTGAATTTTGACAATGGTGTTTAATTTTATGGAGTAAGAAATGTGTGGAATGTAGCTAGAAATGATGGAATCCATGAGTTGATTCCTATGATAGCTAAATAAGTGAGGTAGTAAAGCTTAATTATTACTTCTTTAATTGTTCTTATGAAGAGAGAATATGTTATGAAAGATGATGAGGTTGGTTTTGGCTTTGTGATTATCTCAATTATTTCTTCTAACCATGATTTTGTGTAGTTAGATCTTTCAACAAGTGTGCTAGGGATAAAGGAGCAATTTTTCAATGTATTCAAAGAGGAATTAGATGTATTTTCACTAATGAGGAATGTTTAGCACCAAATTAATTTCATCCATAGTGCTACCATTTCAAATGTGAAATCATATTGGATGACATAAAATCATAAGGTTGAATTGCAAAGGCAGCTAAAGGAGCTACTTGCAAATGGCTTCATGAAGGAGTCAATTTCTCCTTGTGTAGTTCTATTAGTGCTTGTGCTAAAAGAGGATAGTGAAGAATGGAGAATGTATATTAATTCAAGAGCTATGAATAGGATAATAGTGAGGTATGAGTTTCATATTCTAAGTATGGATGATATCTTTGATATCCTTACTAATGCAAATTTTTTAGCAAAATTGGTTCGCAGAGTGGTTACTATCAAATTTAAATTAGACCTAGTGATGAATGGAAGATAGCTTTCAAGACACTAGATTGATTGTTTGAGTGGTTAGTAATGCTATTTAAGCTTTAAAATTCTCCTAGTACATTCATGAGGTTGATGCATAATGTCCTCAAGAAATTTATTGGTAAGTATTGTATTATCTTCTTTGATGATATTTTAGGATACAACTCTAATGAGGAAAAGCATTGTATCTCTTGAGGAAAGTGTGTATGAACTTGGAGGAAGTACATTTGGTGAAAAATATGAAGAAGAGTCAATTATTCAAGAGAAAGATTACATATTTGGAATATGTGATTTCTAAAAATCAAAATTGGATGGAAGCTACCATGGTAAAGGCTATTAGAAATTGGTCAAATCCTAGAAATGTTTGGAAGATAAGATCATGTTCTTGGTTTAGTAGGTCTTTACTAGTCATTCATAAAAAAATTTAGTATTATTTCATGGCCTATATTTTCTTTTCTTAAGAAGAATCAAGATTTCAAGTGGGGTAATGAAACCCAAAGAAAATTTAACTTGTTGAAGGTAAAAAAAAATTAGTGAAATAGTACTTGTAATACCATATTTCCAGAAGCTTTCTTAGGTGGAGGTGGATGCAAGTAGACTTGCCATTGGATGGATATTTTCATAAGAAAAAAAACATATGGCTTTATTTTGAAAAACATTGAATGAGTTAAGGTTGAAATGTAATGTATATGAGAAGGAATTGTATACTATTCTTTAAATAATAAAGCATTGGAGGCATTATCTATTGCACAAGGAGTTCACTTTGATGAATAACCATAAAGCACTTCAATTTTTAATTTCCAAAGAAGTTGAGTGTCAAACACATGATGTAGGTGGCATAATTGTAAGAGTTTAATTTTGTTCTTGAGCACAAGAGTGGGAAAGACAATGTGCTAGCAGATGCATTTTCAAGGGTGCATATGGTGAATTTTAGTGTGCCTCAGGTGGAAGGTATGAAGGATTTTGCTAAATTATATGGGCATGATTTAGATTTGGATAGGCTTGGAGAAGTCTCAAAGAATCATTGTTGAGTATGATAGTCCAATGGAGGAACTATCACATTCAAAATGAACTACTATTCAAGAATGGGAAGGTTTATATTCCCAATTATGATTTTGGAAAATAGATTTTGGTTAAAAAACATTGTGGTCACATGGGAACAAATAAGAATTAGAGCTTGTGGGTAGGCACTATTTTCGGCCTAGAATGGTCTATGAGGTATTCAAATTTATGGAGTATTTGACATGTCAAAAATTCAAGGGAGGTAAAGGAATTTATGAAAATTATATGCCCTTTCCAATTCCCAAGGGTCATTGGAAACGTATGTTAATGGAATTTGTGAGTTTGATTTTGAAGACCAAAAGTAAAAACAATGTTATTTTTATAGTGGAAAGCACATTCTCCAAGATGGAACACTTCATTCTTTGCTAAAACGTAAATAATGTATCTCATATTACAAGTTTTCTTTTTTAGCATGTTGTGAGATTATATGAGACTCTAAATATTGTTAGCAATAGAGATTTCAAGTTTACTAGTCATTTTTACAAATCCATTTGAAATATTTTATGTAAAAAATTTGAATTTTTCTAGTGCATATCATCCATATTTTGATGGCCAAATTGAACTATTCAATAAATATTTGCTTATTATTATTTTGATGTGTTTGTGTGAATAATAACTCAATAGGTGGAAGAACTTGTGTCATATGAGTTTTCCTATAATGATACTTTTCATGTTATTATTGGGAAAAGCTCACTTAAGTTTAACTATGAATTTTATCCAAAGATGATGAACAATGTTAGGAGCTTTAATGGAGAAGTTCAATCAAATGTTGATTTTATGTGAGAGCTGAAGGATATTCATGCTCAAGTGAAGAAAATAAGAAGAAGGCTAAAGAAAGAATCTTAAAGAGGAATGAGAGTGAGAGAAAGCCAAAATTTGCTATTGGTGATATTGTTTAGGTACACTTGAAGGAGAAGAGGTTGAAAGATATTAACTTCTCAAAATTGAAGGCCAAAAAGATGGGTCCTTTTAGGATAAAGGCTAACATCAATGATAATGATTTTGAAATTGACTTACCAAACTATTTGAGTATGTCTTTTATTTTTAATGTTGTAGATCTTGTATATTACCGTGGATCTACAAATGATGAAATTTTATAGGGTAACATTGATGAGTTGAAGGGGGCTATTAATAAGTACAAGACTTCATAGGAGAGGAAGGAAATAGTACTTAAGAAGAGAAAAGCTTCAAGAAATTATCAAGTAAAAAGGCATGGGTACTTGATTCATTGGAAGGTTTAAATTTCATGATGTCATATGGATCCACAAGGCCAAACTTGTTAAGTAGGGGATCATTTCTACCCTTACTCCATTATTAACTTGAGTTTACTTTTTGAAGGGTGGGAATGCTAATGTAGGAATACATCTTCCAAATCCATTTTCATCCTTGCAAGTGGAAGACTAAAGATTTTGGATAGCTTAGGATATGTCTTATATCTTTATAGATGTCTTGCCTAAGATTTTGACGTGCACATGAGACATATTGTTCATTCAAGGGATTTGTTGCCTAAGAGCTGCTAGATCACAATGATTATGCCATTTGTATGAAAAATGTCTTGTCCAAGAAGGAACATGGCTTGGCTATAGAGAATACATCTTTAGGGAGATGTCTTGCATGAGAGAAAGATGGATTATCTTTAGAGGAGATGTCTTGTTAAAATTTTAGATGTCTTTCTTGCATCTTGGGTTTGACAAGCCAAGACTCAATGATACTTATGTTTATTAAGACTCCTCTTGGATTTATTAGACTAGTTTTTGAAGTCCTTTTACATATTTTTTAAATTTCTAACTCAATGGTACTTAGTGGAATTACCAAGCCAAGACTCTTACCACTAAGTTCAAATAAAGACTAAGTAGAAAAAATGAGAGCATGGATGGAAACGAAGTCTATGAGATAAATGAAGATGTTTCGAGGAATACAAAGATGTCAAAATGACAAAGTAATTCTCTAAATCTCAAAGTGTGCAATCAAAGTAGACACCTCACAAAAGCAACAGACATCTATCTCAGAGAGTAGATGCCTCATTGTAGATGTCTCCACTTTTAGGTAGATGTATCTCTTGTATTGTGGCTAGTTGTAGTTAGACATATTATCCTTGAAGTAGATATCTAAAATAGCTATTTAGAAGCTATCACATGAATTCTGAGGAGTTTTTGTAACCTCAAAGGGTATAGGATGAAGTGAAATTCTTGGGAAAGATGCAAGTATTTTTCATTGCCAAATCTATCAAAGGCTACTCAAAGAGATTTTTTGAGTTTTTTCTTAATTGTATTATCATTTATATGTATTGGTTGTATTGAGCCTCATTGCAAGGACTTTGTAAATTAGGTTACACTTTCTTCTTGATCTTTTTCTTTCTTTCCTTGTAGCCTTGTGGGATTTATGTGCTTCTTGTGGGATGGCATCTTTGTTGAGCTTTCCAAGATCTTGCAAGCTTAAGTGGTTTTGTAGTGGAAAAATACTCTAGTGTGGAGCTCACATTTGTAAAGATTGTGGGATCCTTTACATTACATTTTGAGCTTGTTGAGACCTTTCAAGGTTGAGTGATTTCATGATGATGAAATATTTTAGAGTGGAGCTCAAATTTTGTAAAGGTTGTGGTGCCCTTTAAACCATATTTTGAGCTTGTTAGGAACTTGCAGGATTGAGTGGTTTCATAGTGATGAAACAAGTTAGAGTGGAGCTCAAATCTTATAAAGATTGTGGTGTCATTTAAACCACATTTTAAATAAACAAAGTCTACAGGTATGCATAGATTCTACCCTTCGAGTATGGACATATCCATGTTACGTAAAAATTATGTTTGATTTTGGTGGCTACAATTTTAGTTGGGGAACTTATTTAACTTGCTCCTTCTAAGTTCTCAATCCAAAATTGGTATTAGAGCCCAATAACCTCAAGTTTGTGCCTCACATTTCAAGAGTGAATGATGGAGGGGACATCTCACACTAATCCATTGATGTTCAATGTGTTTGAATTTACATATTGGAAGGCAAGAATGCAAGGATTCTTTGAATCCATGAAATTTGAAGTCTGAGAGTTAATTCTTGAAGGCTACACACCACCCATTGATAACACCACAAGAGCGCTCAAGAAACGAAGCAAATGGACCTCAGAAGAAAAAGATAAGGTCAAGTTTGACTCAAAAGCTAAAAATTATTTGTATTATGCATTGAATAAATTTGAGTTTAATAGAATAGCTAGGTTTAAAATAGCAAAGGAAATATGGGAAACTTTAGAGGCAACCTAGAAGGGTATATATATTGTCAAGAAATCAAAACTTTTAGTGTTGCAAAGTGAATATGACAAACTTAAAATGAAAGGAGAAGAAAAGATTATGGACTACTTCTCAATGAAAAATGATATTGTAGTAGCCATATGAGGGATGGAAAAGGACCTGCGAGAGAGTAATATGATCATAAAACTGATTAGAACCTTGTAGCCCAAGTTTAGATCAAAACTCACAACCATGGAAGAAATTAGAGATTTCTTGGTGCTAAAATTTAAAGAGCTTCAAAGTTCTCTTACTACTTATGAAATTAATCTTATAAGTGAAGGAGCCATAAAAGAAAAGCCCATCACCCTCAAATTTTCATCAAAGAAGAATGATATGGTTGAACAAGATACAAATAGTGAAGATGAATTAGTTGTTCCATTAAGGAAAGTTCAAAGACTTCTTCCTAGAAAAGGAAGATGCTTTAATCAACTAGGGCCCAATCAATCCAGCACAAAAGGTAGAGAAAAGGATAAGAATTTCAAAAATTCAATTTTTGATGAATTTTCTATAGAATGTTGGGTATGTGATGGAAGAGACTATGTGGCTTCCAAATGTCCTAGTGCTAGCAAGATCTAAAAAAAAGAAGAAGATCAATCTAAAGTTGAGTCCAAAAAGGACTTCTTCACTAGTTGGGATGAAGAATAAAGTGAAGAGACCTCACAAGATTCACATCTCATTTACATGACTCTTACAGAAGATGATAATAGAACAACTAAAGATGATGATCAAATAATAGAGATTAATGAAGAAAGGTGTGGCCTATTGTGTAATGAACTTTTGTCCTTTCAAAGTCTTTGTATCAAGATAAATAAGGCTTTAAAAGATAAGGATCAAGAATTATCTCTACTCAACATAAAATATTTAGATATCTCACAAAAAAAATTAGACCTAAGGGTTGAGAATAAAAAACTAACCTTTTCTTATGAGTATATTGAAAAAGAACTTGCAGATACAAAACTTGTGAATGAGAGACTTGTCAAAGGAAGGAGTCCCTTCATGTACTTCTAGGAAAAGAATGAAACCCACATGATAAAAGTGGATTGGGATGCTATCAACAAGAAGAAGTATCAACATCCAAACAAAAGGTTGGACCAAGGTTAGAAGTATCAATAAACACTTCATCCAAACAAATGGCAGCTCTAATTTTTATCCATTTTAACCAAAGTGGAAAGGCTAGATGCTATTATTATGGTATCATTGGGCATAAACAGTGGAATTACAATTTAAAATATCACCACATGAATACTTGGTCATATGATAAGGCTATTTGGTCTTACCTAAAGGTACCCAGAAAGGAAATCCTATAGAATAAAAGGGAGTGAAAGATAAATCAAAAGAATAAGGAAAGTAAAAAGCTATGGAGAATTAAGTAAAAAGAAGATGGTGAAAGCACCCTCACTAGTAGTTTCATGAAGGGAAGTTAGATGTTGGAAATACAAGAAATTTGTATGAAGATAGGAGGAATTTCAAAAGGAGAGCCTTGAAGCACCACTATAATTTTCATGTTGTAGCCATTTTTCATCATTTAGCCTTCACCCCATGAAACCCAAGGCAAAAATTCATTGTAAATGTGAAGGTTATAACCCATAGGGGACAATCTCACATATTTCATGCTTTTGGGGTTGAAAAATGGCTCATAAGTGGTTAAAGCCTCATCTCCTAAGTGGAAAAAGTCATGTACTATCTATGTTTAGGCTTGTGGGGGGTTCAAAAATGCCTTTTGGAATGCCAAAAATGGAAATTTGATGGGTTTTATG
>MNCI01001300.1:272162-365518 GCA_015680685.1 Gnetum montanum
GCGGGGGGGGGGGGGGGGGGGGGGGTGGTAGACCTCACCTACCCCTAGTGTGGAGGAATGTAAATCACCTACTCAGAGCATGGAAGGGTAGACCTCAATGTGAAGGGATATGGTGGCATCTATGCTCAGCATGGAAACTTCACCCCCAACATGGAGATTTCACCCCCAATGTGGAGACTACATTTTTAGCATGGAGATTGCATTCCCCTAGTATAGAAGCTACATGCACTAGATTTCAACATTCCATGCACTTCAGCATTGACCATGCACTTCGGGGAGGATGATAGAAGGCCTAGGATAGAAGATCTTACTTTAGTGTAGATGGTGTGCCCTTGTTACTATTTATAGTAAATGGAATGACCATGGGGGTTTGGCACTTTCCATACATAGTAACCCCCAAAATTGGGCATCCATCTCCCATGTACATGACAAAAATTTGTAGCAATTTTCAGCCAATATTTCAACCAAATTATAGCCATTTTGCAACCTAATCCATGGCCCTAAACTTATGAAAATCAGCCTCAAACACCATTTTGAGGTTCCACAATTTTTTCATTCACATACTTTGGAATTTGTAGCACTTGAGAGCTCTTACACACTTGTAGAAGCACAAATTCTCAGGTCTCTTCAGCATGGAATCCCTTGTGGCCCTATAACACCCATTACCCCCTTGAGATTTTTGAGTTTTTGTGTTTCTATGTTACACTCTTAGGAACCCCAAATCTCAGTGTAGAGCACTATGGTAGACCAAATCCTACACTTTTCTCACTCACCAACAGTAGCCAACATGGTATATTTGGAGCAATAGTAAAGAAGGTTCAATAACATTGAGAGTGGCTAAGCATCCAAATTGTGAAGTGGATTATATCGACTTTAATGGACTCTAAACCCTCACCCAAGGGAACCCCCTTTGCTCTTCCACCAGCAACTTTTGTACACATCTCATGAGCTAATTCTTTATTTTTAATAAAGTTATATAGTTTTAGTTTTATGTGCAATTCATATTTTCTTTCAGTTTTCCAAATCTCTAATTTTTACATTTTTATTTTCTCTAATCTTATTTTGCATTTCATAAGTCACTGGGTGATCTATTGGACCATTTGGGGTACCTTGAATTCTATGTTTTTAGAGGCCATAGAGATTTGGAGTTAATGCTATGTGCTAAGATCTTTACTTTTCCAGTGATCGAGTGTTTTAGTCACAATAGATTTCTAGCACTAGAAGGAGGGCCTCCACCTAATTTCTTTGTTAACATCTATTTTCCCCATTGCCAATAGTGTATACCATTTGAAAATCTTCATTTTTGAGCCAAAATCTTCAAAGTTGCATTATAATCAATGCTATATTCCATCCTTCTTTACTCCCAAAATCTAGTGTGGAAGTGACAGGTGTTTGGGTATTGAAATTTTTACAATCGTTGATGTGAATTTCCAAAGCCAACATTGATTTTTTGGTGCATTTTCTTCCTCCCCTTGGCTACCAAAATTCTCTCAGTTTTCAGTGTTGGTGGTTTTAGCCCTTTCAAAAGCCACTAGACTTCCAAAAGTTCACTAAACTCCCATCCCCCCTTCCTAGCTGAGCAAATTGGCAACCTACCAAAACCATTTTTTGGTGGAAAGCATCAACTTTCCACTTTGGTTTCCAACACCTCCGTTTACCAATGTTTACAAGAAAGGTATGCGATCTCCCTAATTTCACCTCTTTCTTTTTTCCTATTGCACCCAGCATAGGTGCATTTAGGAAGCTTAGCATTGATAATTTTTGGAACTTTATTTCTAGATTTCCATTGTTGGCAAAGGGATGTACCTCCCTTAACCCCCACTTACTATTTATAATAAGTATCCTATTTTTAGTCATTTTTTTCTTCTTTTAGCCATTTTTAAATTTCACTTGCTAGAATCTACTCTTTTTTGTCTTTATAACCTATCCTAATCCATTTTCAACATCATAGCTATGTATTTCAAATAATTGACCAAGTTGCCATTTGATTTCATTGACAACAAGTCTAGCTACCAAGTTGTAAGGATATATGATCCCAAGGAATGCACGATAGTCAAATGTAGATAATTTTGAAGACTTAGGGGGTAGAGCCCTAACTTCTTGGTAATAAATGAAGAGCACTATAGCTTCATTTTTTCCAAGATCTAGGCTAGCATGCTAATTTCGAGAATAGAAGTAGAAGCCAAAAGAGAATTTGAGCTCCTACATCACAATGAAAAGGAGTATATTCCCTTCTTGTATGACCAAATACCTTTCTATGATGTTCATGCTAGCATCCTAACTCATGTAATTAACATGGAAGAAATGGATTGAATGTCTACCTTAGATGGATAGCCAAAGGAGGAAGATGAATTTAGGGAAGAATTTGAGCCTGAAAGCATCGTAGGTGCACTTTTCCAACAAGCCATTCTTAGGAAAATAGGGCCTACCTCCCACCCTTTTATTTCTTCCATAGAGCATGTCCCACCACCTTTGTCCCCTATGTACCCAATCATGTTTGGGTCCATACTAGTCATAGTTGTACATTAGAATCGATCAATGCCATAACCAACAACTTATAACCTCTCCATGCCTTTTTCCACATATCCCTCATTTGTGTGGCCATCAGTAGTGGTTGTTACCACTGTAAATCCGTTGGCCAACCAAGTGGAGCCTACGATGGGAGCCTAAACAACCTATGGGTCACATACCTCCTTTGTTCCATTTGTGCCCTAGAGACTAGCACAAACATCTTTCTCCTTGTTTGGTCTAACTACTATAGCTACAACGCAACCTTTGCCCTCTATTCAACAATTGATAATGAGGCCAAAAGCCTTCCAATAGATTCCATAACCATTTTTGCAAACCTTGGAATCGATAAGAACACCATAGGGCCTAGATTAGGCCTTTCAAATGATCTAGGACCTAATAGAGAAGTTGAAGAGGTTTAAAGTGTCTACATATCAAAGCATCAAGATCAAGGACTTCTACCAAGATGATCCCATCAGTCTTGTGGTCCCACCCTTTTCACTCCCTCTTGGTGTTCCCATCCCTTAATTCAGCAAGTACAATGGAGAAGGTGATCCTAATGCTCACCTCATTACCTTTTACTCTGTGTGCTTCATGTTGTAACCATGGACACATACCATAATGAGGATCTTCCCTATGTCTTTGACATGAAAAGCGCTTAACTAGTACCATGCCTTATTGAGGGAATCTATATCCTCTCTTAAAGAGTTGATAGTGTAGCTCATTGATTGATTTAAGTATAACTTGAAGCTTGACACTACGCTTGATCAATTGATGAATTTTAAGCAAGGATCCCTCAAACTAGTGTAGAAGTTCATCCAATGATGGAATGATCTTCTCAACAAGATACCAAAGCCTATAGTTAGAACCCATATTTTGGCTATATTAAAGTAGATGGTTAATGACTTTATCAAGTCCAAGCTCTATTACCTTGACCTATGGTCACTTAGTCAAACGTTCTCCCAAACCAAAAACATAGAGGACATTGTAGCATTACTTTGCTTATGTGGCATACAAAAACCAACATACACAAAGGGGCAAAGAGAGAGGTAAGCATAATAGTGTAGCTGTAGCCATCATAACCAAAGAGACCAAAACTACTAACTAGGGGCCAAAGGCCACCCTATCCAAAGCCCTTACTAATAACCAAGAGAACCAACCATCAACCTTTGGGGCCAATACATTGATCACTTCTAGAATAAACTTTGAGAGAAAGGATAGGACAAAGTGCGTTAGTTTACCTTTAAGGCCATCTAAATTACTAGATCAACTGTTGAAGAGTGGGCATATACAATATAAGAAAATGACTAAAGCCACTCAAAAGAAGCATAAGTGGCTATGCAAAATAACCAAAGAACCCACTCAAGTGACAAAAGATGACCCTCAACTGCCTAGGTGTTTTAAGCTAGACCACTTTTTCCACTATTACCAATTACTTGGTCATGACATAGACTTTTGCCTCATGTTGAAGGATGACCTATAGAAAATGATAGATAGGAGAGAATTAGTCTTAGATACCTCCAACCTAGTCTAACCATAAAATCAATTGATGTAGGTGCATAAGGGCCTATTGAATGTTAATAATAACCCCTATGTAATATCAATGTTCAACATTGATGACAACTGGAGACTAGCGAGGGAACCATTCATGATCTGGGTACCCCCTCATGATGAAAGGGCCTTTTTAGCTTTCATCCCCCTTTTGTTGTGAGAGTACCATCATGCACACCTCCAAGGGAGCCCTTTGTCATCAAGGTGCCCCAATTAGCCATAGCCCAATTGATCATCATAACCACACAACAACCTTTTGTGGTGGCTAATGCTATAGCCTCTTCCTCACAAGCAACAAATGACAACCAAGAAGCCTCAACCAAGTAGAGGAAGAAGCATAAACAAAAGCTTAACAACAAGGGTGACAAGCAAACCAAGGCACAAAAGGAAGTGGACCCACTAAAGCTCACTCCAATATTGTCTATACCCATGACCTCCTCTGCACAACTTGCCTCAACTAGCAAACCATAAGAGGACCCCATACCAAAAAGCAAAAGAAATAGGAGAGACCCCAACAACAACAACCTAAGGTTAAAGTTTGCATTTTTGGGTGCATGAAGGAAGAAAAGTATAATTGGGGTGATAAGCCCACAACCAATGATAAAAGCTTCATCAATGTGATGGAGCAATTCAAATAGTCCATCAAATAGAAAAATACAACCTTGAGCCTATATGACTTGATCATGACTTTCACTACACATCGTGAAGCACTTGTCAAAATGTTGACTTTTATCCCCATGAATGAGGACATCCCTACTAATGAGGAATCCATCTATGCGATAATGGTTCCTTCTTCACTGAGGGAAAAGAAGTCAACATTGTTGATGTTTAGTGATAGCAAGGTCAAGATTAATCCTCAAAATTGCAAAGTAGCCAAGGCTCCTCTTTTCATAACCATATGCATAGGGTAGTTTAAGGTGCATCGAGTGGATGTTAATGATGGTGCCACAACTAATGTTATCCCATGCACTAATGTTGACCACCTAGGCTTGACTGAGAAAATACAACATATGACAACTATAGCTCTCAAGTCCTTCAATAGATCAAGCATTGCTGTCAAGGGGTCTATCTCCTTGAACTTTGTGATAGGGGAGAAATTCCCAACAACTGTCAATTTCTTGGTTGTGGAGGAGATGCCAGGATTTAACCTTATTGTAGGAAGACCTTAGTTGGCTTAGTTATGGGCCATGTCTTCACCTATCCACTAAGAGATTTACCTTCCTTATGAAGGAGGTGAAATCATCATTCATGGTGATAATGAGGTTCCCCTGGCTATCAACAACCTAGATGTAGAGTAAGGGTTTGAAGTAGAGTTTCAAGAAGAAACTCCTAGCCACAAAGTTTAGTAGCCTAAGAGAGCAAAGAAAGCCAAAAGTGACAAGAATGAACATTGAGACACACTATAGGAAGAGCTTCCTTTTAACATCATTAGTGAATGAGATGGACGATACAAACTTGTGCACAGTAGGCCTTACACGTTTCCTAACATATCAAAGATTAGGAAAAGCTTACACAAGTGAGGTGCACCCCTAATCCTTCCACGTTATGCCCTTGTAACCTTTGTAGCCATGCACCAATAGCCAGTTAACTTAGATTTCATTTGTTTCTTGTTAAGCCTTTATTTTAGCTATATTTTTATTTTCTTTATTTTAGCCTTATTAGCATGTAGCCTAGAGACTTATGTTTATTTCCATTTCTATTTATAATGGCCTTTTTATTTCTTTATTTTCCTTGTTTAGCATGATATAAACTAGAAAATCCATAAAAATTTTTAAAATAGAAAATCACCAAAAAAAAGTATGAGTTTCTTTTCAACAATGGCTTGCCATGGCCAAAAATTGGAAACGTTACTTGACTTGCCATGGCCTAAAATTGGCAACATCACTTGACTTGCCATGGCCTAAAATTGCTAGCATAAACAAATCGATTGCCCACCATGGCCTAAAACTAGTAACATAGCATGGCTCTTCATGGTCTAAAATTGGAAAAACACTTGAACAACCTATGCCCGCCATGGCCTAAAAATAGCAAACATCTCTTTTATCCTATTTAAATTTTATTCTATAATCACATCATTTAGCCATTTAAATTTATAGCTAAGATTAACATAGCCATTTACAACATTTATAATACTAGAATAATATATAGCCAAAACTAAAATAAAAAAAATCAATTTAAAATATTTATAACATACATAGCTATGGCGTCACTGTGTGGTAGGAATGTCCAAAAATAATAATCATTCATAATGGTCTTGACTAATAATAGCCATAAATAAAAAAACAAAAAAAAACCATGTAAATAACAAGCTAAAGTAGGAAGATGGAGGATGCTAAGGGACATCTAGAGGAGGAAGTGGTGAATCATCCACACCCTCACTGCTAGGGCTGCTAATGTCTCTTGATGCCTAAAATACAACAACACAATAGCCAATCAATAACCAACAACCAAAACTATAACTTAAACAAGACCTGAAACACCACCAATTTTGGTTCTCAACACTTCAATTACAAATTTTTCTAAGTGTCAAAACTTGGCAAATTTTGTGAGTATTGGTGCTACGCTCCCTAGCATAGCCAACGTAGCATGCATCAAGGCTTGTTTTGCAAAATTTTCTAAGTGTTAATAGTAGTTGCATGAAACATTTTTATAAGTGTTCTACTATGCTCTCACTCTACCTACTATGCTCTAGAGCGTAGCCAGTGTAGCACTCACTTCCATGGCTAGTTTGCCTAAGTGTCAAGCCAGAAGTTTTCAAGATTGCTTGGGATGGATGAAATAGTTCAGCAAATTTTTTATCTCTTAGGTTGCTATGCTCTACTACGCTCTAGAGTGTAGCCAGTGTAGCACACCTTTTAGTGACTAGTTCTGCCTAAGTGTTAAGCAAGGAGCTATTAAACTAGCTTAGCATGGAAGAGAGATTTGGCAAATTTTCTAGCTCTAGAGGCTACCTCTCCTACTACACCCTAGGGCATAGCTAGTGTAGCATGAAGAAAGATTGTAGATTCTATTAAATTTTTCTAAGTATCCCTACTATGCTCTAAAGTATAGCTAGCATAACCAGTGTTAGACATCAAAATTTAGCAAAATTTGACTAAGTGCTATGTTATGCTCTAGAGCATATCTAGCATAACACTAAAGAAATGCCTTTGACAACCTCCAAAAACCTCCAAAAATTAGCATCCGTCTTTGTCTAAGCTTCAACATCCCTTTGGTAGTAAGATAAAAAATTTGTATCTCTTTTGCATCCCAATTGGTCCCCAAAATTGTACCTACACTTGACCCTACTTGAAAGAGGGGAAGACGTAGTCTCAAAGCGTAGCCTCCAAGTTGTACTGTTTGCAAGTACATTGTGGTCATTCAAACTTTGGCACATGCAGTCTTTGTTGTGTAGTCATAGTTTAGCAATCTCTAAGGATCTATTCTAGTACTCTAGAGTGTAACACTTTGTTACCCCCATGGGAGCATAGTAAAGGTTAGTGTGGGCCCACCTACCCTTGTGCCACATGGTGGCCGATCTCATTTCACACTAACCATAGCCTTATAAATACCCCTATGTTCAACATTCTAGGGGTTGGAAAATCAAAAGAGAATTGGGAATTTTGACATTCTAAGCATCCTTGGCACTCTCGCACTTGAGCACACCTAGCACTTTGGCACATTCTAGGATCTCGTCAGACAACTGGCACACACTATCCAACATGCAGTTCACCACTGTACCCACAGAACATAGCAATAGCCAACCTAGTAGGTTTAGTCCCCATAATAGTTGTTAGCTCCATGTCCTAGACATCCCAAAGACTATGAATACACTACTACACTACCACTATGCCTACTTGTACACCGTGTACCACTCTTACCTCTTTTCCTATGATAGCTATGCTCCCCCATTTGTGGTAGTGCCCTTTCATTCTCAGGTTTTGTTGCATTTTTATTTTGTATTTAACATAACACTTATATTTTCTCACTATTTCATATGTATTTTCATGTTTACATCACTGTTCTCAAGCTAGGACAACCCACTATGCTCTAGCTTGGCCAGCCCCAGTGCCCATAGGTAACGTTGTATAAACCCCTCTCACACATATTTTTCTTAACACCTCGTATGTCCCTATATGATTAACAAGATCATTTAGGGCACTCTATTTCTATTTCTATCATGGTCCTCGCATGGACTTGGGGTTAGGCTGTATGCCCATTGACCTCTCAGTGTTCTAGCCACCAACATTTTTGGTCATCATAGTTTTTGGCACTAGAAGGAGGGCCTCCTATTCCTTCTTTGTTCAAGGGTAGTCCCACATGATTTCTACACCTTTGTTACTAGTTTTGAGCTAGCATAGATGTAACACCAATGTGGACTTGCCATGGTAGTAGTTGGATCATAGGCTAGCATAGGATTTATTTATGATTCGGTTGGTGTAGATTGGTCCTAGTTGTCGGTTCCCCTGGAACCTCGTAGGACAAAAGCCCAAGT
Organism: Gnetum montanum; assembly: GCA_015680685.1. NCBI lineage: Eukaryota > Viridiplantae > Streptophyta > Gnetopsida > Gnetales > Gnetaceae > Gnetum > Gnetum montanum. Next base: position 280,696 of record MNCI01001300.1, read on the forward strand.
GTACCTATTACATTCAAAACTTTGGATGCTCTAGAGAGCATGAAAATTCCTCAAAGTGTAGCAAGCATAACACTAGAGTTAGTCACTTTTTAGTAGTGTTTTCAAAGTTAGCCATTTTTGCCCTATTTTCATAGTTTTTCATACTTAGTCATTTTTCCAACATTCTATGCACTTAACCATTTTCTACTCAGCACTATCATTTCTTATATTTTTACATAGTAACATGAATCCCAAGTAGCACAAAGGTGAGTCGGCCCATCCAACAGGTGATAGACATTGAGCTCCTACTTAGCTTTGTATAGCCATAATGGTAGTCATTGAGACTGTGTAACCAATTACCTGAGCACATGGTGCTCGATGATGAAAAATAGAACTTCCTCTATGCAAAAATTTAGGTGGGTTTGTCCCTAGATTAGCAAGAACTAGATGCTAAGCAAAGCTTTAAGATCATACATCAAAATGGACGAGAATTTCTTCCTACACTTGATGCATTCATCCCACTTACCAACAACTTTTGGTGGTTACTGGACCAACTTGTTAGAGTGAGTGGGCCTAACAAGCATGATGTAGCATCAAACTATGATGAGCCTTTGCAAGATAGGAAAGATGAATTTGAGGCTCGTTCAAAGAGTGGTATCCCATTTTACGCCTCCATCCAATAGCTTGTTTCTAGTATTGTCTCGCACTAGTCACAGTTATCTACCTTCTTTGAGGTAGTAGCATCACTCTCACCCCCCAAATCCACACTAGTGATGGCAAGCCATCAAGTATTGCATGTGCAATAGGGTGCAGGACCATCTACCACCTTCCCCTTCATCATCTTTGCCTTGTCTGCACAATCTTATATGCGAACATTCAGGATGCCAACACAACCATATGTGCACACAATGCCTTTCTCTCATCCACACATGAGCTAGGTGTCCTTTGTTCCACCTGTCTTGTTGGCACCTCCTACAATAGCCCAAGCCACAACCACATGGTGGATCCTAGCCTCTATGCTTATGGCATAGTGGTCACACATACAAAAATACATGCAACAACAAATGCAACAAGTGTTCCACATGGTTACACAGCTCACAGTAGGGCTGTGGGCTGCTCAGAAAACACCATAGGTGGCATAATCGGTGCAACTATTCACATCTTCCCTAAGTTTGGACTAGATGTTCCAAGTCATCCAAACACTAACAGAGGATTTTAGGTAGCTTAAAGATGCTAACTCTAAAATGGTCCATGTGATGGACTTCTACCCAGATGACCCCATCAGTCTTGTGGTCTCGTCACTAACCTTGCCTCTTGGGGTCCAAATTCCTTAGTTCATCAAATAATGGTGAGGGAGTCCCCAATGCCCACCTCATAACTTTTTGTTCTAAATTCCTGCTTCTACAAGCATGGCCACATGCGATCATCTATGTCTTTGCCATGTCCTTAATCGCCAAGGTGCTTAACTGGTACTAGGCACTCCCCAGGGCTTCCATATCTACTTTGGAAGAGTTGCTTAGTGAATTTGTGACTCACTTCAAGTAAAAATTGAAGCCTGAGTCCATCCTAGATCAACTAATAGATATCAAGTAGGGCCCCCTAGTGCTTGTGCAAAATTTCATTCAATAGTGAAGCACTACACTCAATGAAATCCATGAGATGATAACAGAAACCCACCTCTTGGCCATCTTTAAGGGTGCAATGAATGAATTTATTAAGTCAAAACTATATTATCTAGCCTTGCACTCCTTGAGCCAAGCCTTTGCTCAAATGAAGAGCATTCAGGATGTGCTAGAGGCTAGTAAGGACCCAGCATTTGTGGCCTATAAGAATGCATACAAAAAGAAGGACAAGGAAAAGGGAAAGGTAACAAAAACCATTGTAGTAGTGGCTGATGAGGCCAAGCCCAACAACATCAACCAAAAACAACAAAGAATCTAGTTCTAGCATTGTGGGAACCAACTAGCTTGCACAATTGGTGGCTGCAGGGCAAGCTACCCCCAGGAAAAACTTTGAGCACAAGGATCGCTCAAAGTATACCCTATTGCCTATCAAGCTATTTGAGATTTTGGACTAGTTGCTTTGTGCTGGGCACATCCAACACAAGAAAATGTTTGAGGACATTCATAAGTGAGATGAGCGATACTATGAGGTCCTCAAAAACCCCTCAGTAGTTATACCAAATGAGCCCCCAATCTCTAGAAACTTAAGGTTGGACCGATTTGCAACTATCACCAATTACATGGCCATGATATAGACTACTGCTTGGCCTTAAAAGATGACATTCAACTCATAATTGATCAAGGCAAATTGGTCCTTGATGATAGCAACCCTGTGCACCTATAAAACCAACCAATGAAGGTCTACAAAGACCCCCTCAATAGTAGCGGTGCAAGTTACATGATCAATGCCATCAATGTTGATGATGACATGGAACTAGCACATGAACCATTTATGGTTTGGGTGCCCTCTGGTAATGATGGGGCCTCAATGTCAACTAGATCGCAAACTTCTTTTGTCATTAGAGCATCACCTCAGGTGCCCACAATGCCCTTTGTGGTTAGGGCCCCATAACATGTCACAGTGACTGCAACCTAGATACCCTTTATCATTAGGATGCCATGACTTGTGGACCCCCTACTTGCCTAGGGTCTGATGGTGGAAATTGTGTCACATTCTATCTACCCAAAGTCACATCCCAAGAGAGCCGATGAACATATCACTGACAAGATGATTAGGAAACATATGAAGTTAGGTCCTCCTAAGCTCGTCCCCTTGTCCGTGATCCCCATGGCATCATCATCTTAGAATGTCAATGTATGTGCAAGTAACCAATGAAAAATTACTAAGGCTCAAAAGTCCATTGCAGAAAAAAAAGCTAAATCTCCTCCCTAGGAGATCCATCTCTTGGGTTGCATGGAAGAAGTAAGGGCTACCAAAACAACATATAGTGGAAAAGATTTCTTGGATGCACTGGCATAAGTTAGACAAGCTCTCAAACAAAAGAACACATCTCTAAGCTTGTATGACCTGATAATGATCTCTTTTGCTCATTGTGAAGCATTAGTTCACATGTTAACCTCTATTCCCATCAAGGAAGATATTCTAGTGGATAAAAAAGTCATCCACATTGTAATGCTTCCCCCAACAACCCAAAACTTGAGGTCAACACCCTTGATGTTTCACAATGAGGCAATTAATGTTGATCCTAAAAAGGGTTAGGTGACTAGTGCACCAATGTTCATAATAATTCATGTAGGATAGTACAGAATTTGTAGGGTGCATGTCAACAACAGGGTTGCAACCAATATCATCCCATTCCCAATCATTGACAAACTTGGTTTGGTTGACTAGATCAAGCCAACCAAAATGATGTTCTTAAAATCCTTTAATGGAGCACATGTTTTCGTAAAGGGAATGATCACAATAGCTTTCATGGTAGGCAAGCAATTCCCCAATACTGCTAAGTTCATTGTTGTTGAAGAGATGCCTAGATTTAGGTTGATTCTAGGGAGGTCTTGGCTAGCCTAGTTATGGATCATCTCTTCACCTATCCATCAAGAGATCCACCTGATCTATGAGGGTGGAGAAGTGATAACATATGATGACAATGTATCTCCCCCAATCATCAAAAACATTGATGTAGAGCAAGGGTTAGAAGTAGAGTTCTTTGAAGGCACGCCACCTATTCGAGATGAAGGCCAACTTTGTCCAGCTAACCTACATAAGAAACAAAATGAAATGAGCAACCTCCTTGAGGGATCTCTCTGGGCAGAATTGTTCTTTAGCACAACTAATGAAGGTATAGGTGAGTATTGCCTTGTGCCTCCTAGGGCCTACACACCCCTTAGCCCACGTTAGGTTAGGAAACAGTTACATGACTAAGGTATTCCCTTAGTTCATTCACATTTCTATGTCTCTTTTTATTCTTGCTTGCACAATTATGTTTGTGTAGTTGATTGCATCTTGCATTAGTTATTTCATTTTTTTTAGTTTATGTAGTTTCGTTTACTCAAAAAAACCAAAAAATAAAAAATAAAAAATAAAAAATAATAGGAAATAAAAAAGACACCATGGTATGCTAAGGCCTAAAACTAGCAACTTGCTTCCTTTTGACACCATGGCCTGAAAAGGCCTTAAACTATCACATGGCCTACTAAGGCCTAAAATTGGAAACTTACTTCCTTTTGATGCCATGGCCTAGAAAGGCCCTAAACTATTGCATGGCCCATTAAGGCCTGAAACTAGCAACTTACTTTCCTTTGCGCAATGGCTTGAAATGGCCTTAAACTAGTAATGGCCCTTCCACCATGGCCGTAAACTGGCATGGGGCCCACAAGGGGCCTAATAGCATCAATCAATCAAAAGTTAGAATTTTTTAAAAATTACACAAAATACAACAAAGTGATATATGAATCATCATCACATTTGCATTAAATCATCAATGAAATATATAATTCAAGTGTACATCCAAAACAAAAAATTGTTAAAAATGCAAAATTACCAAATAGTAGGGCTACATTTTGTGCTGCTTAGCTAGCAGTGTTTGGTGGGGGCTGGGGTTCTTCTTCTTCCTCTTCCTTTGTTGCATCGTTGGGGCTTGCACCATCACCTAGAACCTTCTATAAGCAAAATAAAACAATGAATTAGCTAACAAATAAGTGATGTGTGAAATTATCACAAAACAAATAAAATTAATTCAAACTAGAATAACCTAAGAAGGACCTGCATCTATATCTAGAGGCATCCTATCGAGGCCCACCTCCAAGTGTTGGAGGATTTCCACCTCCGATAGCTATGTTTAATCCTCCTCGCCAAGGTCAATACCCATGAGGGTCTTTCCTTTCTTCATAGCTATCCATGAGGATGGCCCTAGTGAAAATGTAGTAGAAGAAACCTCTTTTGAAGGCACAACAATGTGTCTCTCTAGGGTTCCACTCACCACTACGTTGCTAGCAAATAATTCATAAGGTCATGTTTCACCAATCGCATCAAGGAACATGTTGTGGAAACGGTGCTCCACGAACTCATCTATGTACCTTTTAAGGTATGCCTCTTGTTCCTACTTGTAGTGGTATTTGTAGTTCTTTTGAGTTTTATCCCATTGATACACTTTGGCACTGTAATCCTTCCAGTTCTAGTTCTTCCTAGCTAGTAGGTCTATTTGCAACCATTGCTCAATCACCTCTTTGGTGGCCTCATTTTTGCCATGGATGGTTGAACAGTACTTGGCATAGTTAATCTCAACTATTTTCTAGGTGTTTTCTCCTTTGTAATAGGTTTCTATGAAGTTATAATGGGCTTGCAAGTCCTCTAGTTTTGCATCCTAGCTCGTCTCCTTGTCCTGGAGCTCGAGCACTTGTTTCCACAGGTGCTTGTTAGTGCACCTACATTTCCACAATGCTCATGCAAATGAGAGTGTGCACTTACTTGCCTCATCATACACACGATAGGGCACTTGCTCCACTTCATGAGGAAACTCAAGCATAACATTAACTCTAGCCACCTGATTTAGGTCTCACCAAAGCTAGGAACCTATTGCCATACAATAGGCAAGACAATATTACTTGTAAACTAAGTAGCAAATCGGTGAAGTAAGGTAGGTAAACATGGACATACCGATCTTAGGATCCTTCTGTTGTATATGGTCCATGATGTCCTCAACCAAGCCTTACATGAAGGCAAACTTATTAGGTTCCTCCATCCACAGCTACATACAGAAAGTAGATGTGCATACTAGACCCTCAGCGGAAACACCAGTGGTTGTGATGCAACATAGTTAGTAATTATTAGACAACGAATAGCCAAATGTGTAAGGGTGAAAAAAAACACACAAAAAAAAAGATGGCGGTGTAAAGCTCCTACCCAACAAGCCCTCATATGTGAGAGTAGGGGTATCACCCATTTACATGCCATCAAAGACATTTTCAAACTCACCCTCATCAAACTACAACAACCCTTCTTTCTTAAGTTGTCAGAGGACCTCTGCAACTTCTCATTCCTCTTTCTCTGGTACTTGTCCCTCATTTTGAGGAGGAACATCATTCACTATGGGCTCTACTACTATCGTGGAGGTCCTCTTTCCTACATTCAATGAACCACATAAGTTACGATTAGAATTTTCAATGTTTAGTATAACATAGCATGGCATATTATAACAATATTTAATGATTCATACTCACGTGCAATTTTTCAATCTAAATCATGAAACTTTAATTGGATTTTTTTGCCACTCTCTTACACCTCACGTACAAGCTCCTTCATGGGACATGACTTCTTACTTTTTGTCTTGGATGATCCCATTACCTTAGCAATGAGTCATGCCCCTCTAGCTACATTCCCAATGTTAGCTAGTGGGGCGTCACTTGCACTATCATGTGAGTTGTGAGATTGTCCCAATTGGCCTATAGTAATTATAGAAAATGACTTACCAATTGCCTTTGGGGGATCCTGTGACCGTATGATGGTAAATATGTGCTGGATCAATGGCTTGGAGAGCTACTTATGATCCTGCACTACCCATCATCCATTCTCCCTAATCACCAAGAACTCTATGAACCTTTGTAGGCATGTTGAGAAGAACATGAAGTGCATGTGTGACCTCACTTAGAGGTTGTGATGCAATCTAATAATTTTGGCATGTAGGCCATTGGCAAGGTAAGATGCCTAGTTGTACCATGTGCCTTGCTTTATCACATTTCTCATCACCCAAGCTTGTTTCACTTCAAAAATTTTCCCTTGGAAGAGTAGCTTTGGGAATGTGCATGCATAAAAAATTGGATAGAGGTGGTGGACCATAGGTAATTTGACTTCTCTGATGAGTATTCCTTTGTGGAACTTAGAAGTTCCTAACCACTTCTCAACATCCCCTCTATGGTCTATGTCTTTGTCAATTTTTTTAACAACTGGCAGGCCCTCAAAGGGGAGGCTGAAGAGGTCTACAAAAAAATCATCTATAATGTCAAAAACCACCTACACACCATGGGTCTGCATGATGAAATAACTGACACTCTCACTAAAGGATTCAATGATAGCAATCATCTTTGCCACTGGGATGCTTGAGCTAAGGGCCAAGAAAAGGTTCATTAGGCTATCCCATTTAAGCTTCCTAGTTAACTCCACTGGGGCCTCATGGCACAACCAATGCTATGAACCCTTAATGATTTTTGAATGTAAATTGAAAAACTTTAACTAGATTTTTCTGTCACTTCCCTCCACCTCATGTACAAGCTCCTCCATGGGATGTGACTTCTTAATTATTGTCCTAGATGATCCCACTACCTCAACAATGAGTTGCACCCATCTAGCTACATTATTGGTGTTAGTCAATGGGGCCTTGCCTACACTATCACATGAGTGGTGAGATCATTCCAATTGTCCTCTAGTCATTATAGAAAATGACTCACCAATTACCTTTGGGAGATTCTATGACTATGTGGTAGTAAACAAGTGTAGGAACCATGGCTTGGAGAGCTGCTTTCAGTACTACACTGCCCATTGCCCATCCTCCCTAACCACTAAGAACTTCATGAACGTTCGCAGGAATGTTGTGAAGAATGCGAAGTGCATGTGTGACCTTGCATGGAGGTTGTGGCACAATCTAATAATTTTGGTGCATAGGCCACTAGCAAGGTAAGAAGCCTATTTGTACTACATGATTTTCTCTATCACATCTCTCATCACCCAAGATTATTCCACCATGAGAATTTTTCCTTGGGAGAGTAGCTTTGGGAATGCACATGCATGAAAAATTGGATAGAGGTGGTGGACCATAGGTAATTTTACTTATTTAACAAGTATTTATTTTTAGGACTTAAAAGTGACCAACCACTTCTCAACATTTTCTCTATGGTCCATGTCTTTGTTAATTTTTTCACAATTGAATGGCCCTCAGAGGGAAGGCTAAAGAGATCTGCAAAGAAATCATTTGTAATGTCAAAAATCACCCACACACCATAGGTCTATATGATGAAATGATCAACACTCTCACTATAGTAGTCAATGATAGCAATCATCTTAGCCACTAGGATGCTCAGGCTAAGGGCCATGAAAAGGTCCATTAGCCCAGCCTATTGAAGCTTCCTAGTTAACTTCACTAGGGCCTCATAACATAACCAACGTTGTGAACCCTGAACATCACCATATTTCACGATGAGGATAGCTTTAATGCGGCCTATTACATCCACCATGACCTCTCCTAAAGTGATTGCAGCTACAATAAGTGAAAGCAATGTTAACAACATGCGAAAAGCAAAGCAACAAATGCATAAGAAAAATGATGCACTACTCATGTGGCATAAATGATGTGCAAGATGGCAATGGTGTGTCTAAAACCTCCTCTACGATTAGTACGCTGATCACCCACTTAGCATTCAACCAGCCATAGTTTTGACACCTCTCATAAGCCTTAGGAAATCAAGGGGGGTATTTTGCTAGGTCAAACCCAATCTATCCAATCATTACCACACAAACATTCTCAAAGGATAAAAATTCTTGTAAGGCAATGCAGGTCAAGGTCAAGGCCCCCTCATCATCATAGAGGCTAAGAGTGTCAACAGTAAATCTAGCAACAAAGATAAGTGATCAACATCCTCGTATGAGTCATAATTGAATAGATCGTATGAAAAATCATAAGAGGACTCACCCTCTAGCATAATATATTGTCCCAAGTGGGTTCTAAAAAAGAGCAAGTATTTGTTAAGTAACAAACTAGGTGTTGTTCTTGTTATAACATTGGAATTTTGGCATTAGCTAGATCTTGGATAAAGGCCTAAGGCCCCTGGGGCCCTGGCTTGAACTCCCTACTCCATCATTAGTAGTAGGCTCATTGGATATAAATTGTATTATTCCCTAGTTCAACCCAAGCAACAATATTTCTGTGATGATGTTGGTCACTTCCACTACCAAGTGTGACCACATATTCACACTAAAGTGTTGGAGCAAGAATTCCAAGAACTCTTGTGCTCCTGACGTGAACCACACTATCTAGTGATCCATACACATGTCTGGTGTAGGTACATTTGGCATGGGTTTTCTCATACAACATAACATATCCACTAGCTCCACCATGACGAGGATGGGTTTCAATAGTACCCTGTAGCCAGAATAGTAACAAGAGGAGAGTGTTAGCATTAGATACACAAAAAATGCATCAAAATTACACTTAGCACATTAGCAAAACTCATAGCTTCCCTCATGAACCCCATGGGAAAGGGACATTGGCATATCCATCTGATGTGCCAAGTCCTCATCAGGGCACAACACTAACATCTCCATTTCACATTTACACTTAGCATTTTTCTAATTTCAAAAATATTATTTTTTTTTCTAATTGTTGGTTTTGCTCCCTGTAGAGCCTAACTCTTGAAAAAACATCAAAAAATTTCTAACTATTGGCTATGCTCCTCGTAGAGTGTAACCCTTGAAAATTACAAAAATTTTTCTAACTATTGACTATGCTCCCTATAGAGCATAACCCTTGAAAATGTCAAAATTTTTCTAACTTTTTGTCACAATCTTAGGAGTGTACCCTTCAAATGGGAAATTCTAAAAAAATAAAATTTTTCTAACTTGTAAAGACGTAAAAGCATAGCATTGAAGCATAACACACAAGTGTAAAATTTTAGGCATGATAGCCATGACCCTCATGGTTGCCTTGCCAACTCCATTATGCTTTCGTGCTTGATGCCACTTAATCTTAACCATTACACTTTGTGTTCATGTCTTATAATCTTTCAATTATCTTGGCCATGATTGGAGGAACAAAAAAAATATTTTAGCCTTGTCCCACATCTTGTGTGGTAAATAGAAAACCCTTGTCTCATGCCATGTGCAGTATGCCAAAAAACCACATGCAAAAAACCTAGAATAGTAAGAAACTCACAAAACCCATTGCCCATGTGCATTTACTCCTCTTAGCCATGTCTACCATGGAAACCATGGTAGAAATGTTAGTCTCTACCTAGGGTAGGCCACCCCTAAAGCCCAAAAGCCCAAAAGCCCATGCAAATAATGTAAAAAATCAAAAGAAAAGGAAAAATCACAAGGGTAGAGCATAGCACCGTACCTAGTTGATGACATCTTCCTTCGCTTCTTTATGTGAACACTAGGAAGGTGCCTCAATGTAAGTTCTTCCTCATCTATGTTGGTGAGGTTGGGGTGTTGGCATTCACTGTGGCATGTTATGGTCGATGGTTACACTTTGGTCTTCTTCATCTTCATTGCTATGCTCTGACTCTCTCTACTTTGGTCACACTATGCTTGGTGATTGCTCATTTTAAATTTTGGAAATGACAGGTTCACCATGGTGAAAACTCCTATTTATACTTTTCTGAGGTGATGGACACATCACCCACTTAGGTACTATCCCATCTCACGTGCGTAACATGGAACAAGCATAGCACCTAGAGTTAGAAAATTTTTCTAACTTTTTCAGCATTCCTAGACTTAAGAAAATTTTCTTCATTTCTTTTGATTACCTAGTAAATGCTCAACCTAATCTCACATTCAAAACCTTCTTATCCTTGCCTAAACTAATATGTCTCATGTAATCCATGGTTCGCTATGACCTTAAATTGGAAATCCTATGGCCAACCATGGTCCCAAAATTGGTTCCCATACTTATTTGATTTTATAATAACATGATTAGACAAATTTTTTATAGCATTTTCTTTCTTATCTTATGCATTTTACTTTATTTATGATAGGTGTTTCTTAATTTTGTTTTTCTAGTTGATTTTTGTAGGATCTTACAAGCACACAACATGACTATGCATGCAACATTGCACCTCACACAAGCAAGGTAAGCAAACATCTACTACAACACTAAACTAGCACAAAATGTCCATTGTGATGTTAAATTGGCATAGAATGTCCTTGGGCTATGACATTAAACTGGCACCCACAACATGGTCTACCATGACCTTAAACTGGCCATTCACTATCTGCTATGACATTAAACTAGAATGCAACAGTTTGCTAGGACTATAAACTAGCACATCACAGTTTGCCAAGACCTTAAACTAGATTCACAGTCTACTAGGACCTTAAACTAGCATAACATGTAGTCTACCAAGACCATAAATTAGGTTCACAGTTTATCACCCATAGTTCAACACATATAGTTCTACGGAAAAGCAAGTACAAATACTTATAACCCTTCGCTACCTTCCCACACCTCTTGGGTAGGGTGGGATGGGACGTTGCAGTTCCAAAATTAAGTTCACGTTGTCAAGGAAAAGACCTCTAGAACATTTATAGCATCACTACCCTTGGCATCTTATTGATCCTCTAGAGATGCCTTCAGGCATCTTTTTGACCTTCTAGAGCTATTGCCATCATCGCTAGTCATCTTGGTTGGAGCTCTCACCATTAGCATCACTCGCTGGAGACCCAATGGTACTGTGGCCCAACCATAGCACTGCCATCCTCTATAAAAAGTTTTTTGTAGATCTCTCTCTGTAAAAAGTTTCCAAGCTTATTCTAAATTTAGTATTATATTAATATTATTAATATTCCATTTTTCTAACCATAATTATCCTTCATAGAGCTAGCTATGTTGTTGATATTTTTGAATGATATTTGCTTAGATCTAATTGCTATTTTTTATTCAAGTATAATGTTACGAACTAACACATTACTTCAACTTCCAATGATAATAAATTAACTTCTAATAAAAGTATTATATGTAGAACTTTGAGTTTTCATCTTGAATTCATCCAAAATTAATTATTTTAAAATTTTTCACTTTTCCTTTATGATTCTTGATTGATACCTAAGCCCCACATCATACATTTAATGAGTGTCAAAGTGTCGCATCAATAGGCCCTCATCGATGGGGCCCTATTTACATGGTGTTGTCCTAATGATAGTAATAAATACTATAAATATGAGCTCATAGCTGTGTTTATGGGGAGTTAAGTCATAGTTGAAATAGAACTCTTGCAATTTTTTCCATTTGAGAGTTAGAATATTTCTTTGAGTGCCCGTAGTAGGAGTGAGAAAGTGTATGGATCTTTATTTGAGCACTATTGTACCTAAACCACACCAATGTTTATGGCAATAAAGATGAGCCTTTTGATCAAACCTTATAGCACTTAGAATAGATTAATGATTTATTTATACATTTATTTTTGTCATTAACTATGCAATTAATTAAGCTCAATTAGACTTTAAGCGATTAGTTAATTAATTAAGGTAAATAGATTAAGCACATAAGTATGATTGCTTTGAGTGTAAACATTTATTCACTTAGTAATCTTAACAGTGTTATTGCTTACTTTCCCTAGTAGCAAGACACTTGGTAACCTAGCAGTGAATACGTGGGTTCAAGATGTGTATGAAAAGTGGGATTGGATGCTTATGTTAGGAATAGTTAGAGACAAGTTAAGTAGTTAAATTAAATTAGTTATTAAATTACTTCATCTTTCTACTTTAAGTACTAAGAAACGTAAAACATAAAACAATAAAAATCATATGCCTCAATTACACTTAGCCATACCTTTGTACATCACAAGTGTAATTGGGAAGATAACAAATGACCATTAGGGTGAGGTTTACTTCCTAGATAACTAGTGTACCAGAAGACATAGAGTTTGCAAAATTTAACTAGATTGTGTGTGAATGCTTAGTGATTTGTATGGTTGAGCATAATGGTACCTTTCACTACTTATCATTGGCACCGTTGCTAGGGACTCTTTCTGTTGAAATGTATGCTATCTAGGATTAGTAAATATCATTAACATTATTGGATGAACTCAAGTTCAACATTACTCTCATACATAATATAATTATATAAGCACACTAATATTCTATTTGTTTGAAAAATTTCATCTTCTATCAAGCATGATAATGTTAAACTGCTAGTTCCATAAGAGTGCAAGGTGGTATATACTCATCCAGATGAGTATGTGTCTAATTTCACCTTCATCTTACATCAAGATGAATAATTGCGATGGCATGATATGGAAGGAAACATTGTAATGCCTCCTAATTGATTTGTGCCCGTGATACTACTTCAAACTCTTAAGAAGTTATGCATCCACAATCTTCAAGAGGAGTACGTTGTGCATGATTATGATTACTAGGACTACCATCCCACTAAAACACAATGCTAGAGAGATTGACACTAGGAGAAGCAACATGAGTTTGTGAAGGGAAAATGGTTCACCAATCCCTTGTTCCTTCTAAACCAAGATGATAATGAGAATCCTTCCTCTAGGGGCTCTCAACATGAAAATTATCCATCCCTCGTTACTGGTGATGGGGGTGTGAACCTAAATCTACATTCCATTATCAACAAACTAGGTTCAAGTAAAGATGGTAGTCAAGGTAGGGGGTTGAAAAAATGTCAAGATGATAAGAAACCTGACAAACATGGCCATGAAAACCAAAGGGGAGTTGGCAGATACCATGGTGGTGGTAGTCTATCTCCCTTTTCTCCGTCTTCATTTGCATCTTCTTCTTCCTCTTCTTCTAGTTCTGAAAAATGTTGCAAAAGGAACAATTGTTATGGAGGTGAGCAGTAAGACAATAATATTGATTGACATGCTCACAAAAATTGAAGGGGTAATAGAGGATATCATCAATGACAATGAAATAATGATGATGATGAGCCTTTGCTAGCAACTTGAAGCATGCTTAACATTGCAAAGGCAGTCAAGATCCCAACTAGGCACATGAAAGATAGTCGGATTAAGTACTTGGACATGAATAATATCCCAAGATTTGAGGGGGGATATAATTTTGATTCACAAACACATCTCCAAGCTTTAAATGATGCTTGTGACTTACAAAATATTGAAAATGATTAGTAGAAATTAAAGCAATTTTTGAGGGCACTCATCAAGGAAGCAGAAAGTTGGTACTTGTCCTTGGAGATGGAATCCATCCATAGATGGAGTACCATGCTAGAACTATTTAATGACAAATACTAGACATATTATAGAGTGTCTAATCTGAGAAGGTAAATCCAAGGTTGGAAATAGGGAACACATGAACCCTTGGATGCCAACATGGATAAATATTATTCTCTCTTACATTGATTCCATGGTGGTAGTTATTCTTAGAGGGAACAAATCTACCACATCATAGATGAGCTCAAAGCAAAAACTCCAAGAACTCTTGGGTTTATGCCCAAGGGAGACTATCCAACCTAAGAGCTCGTCAGATACAAGGGCTAATAGACTAGGTAGCAAAAGAAGAAGGTGAGTTGTGAAAAAGGGAAAGTATAGAAGAATATAATAAGGATCCTTCTATTAGGAAAAAGGAGATCTCATTCTATGATGGGGAGGAGTCATCACTTGATGAGGTGGTGAATAGGAAAACCTTACCTACACAAAAGTCTATTTCTAATATTTTGGCAAAGCTTAATAAATTATAAGACTCTTTGCATGAAAATTTCCAAACTACTATAAAGATTGCTAAAGAATCCAAAGAATAGAATAGTGATCACAACCATAGGAGGTGAAGAGAAGCTTAACATGCCTACCAAAGGGGTAAGGGCAAAATTGCTAGAAGTTGTGGAGATAGACTTCAGTGATGATTGTGATGTGACATTTTTTAATATGGCCATCCTAAGGGATGTTACCTTGTGATGTCACACTTACAAGATTTTGGGGTGTATGCATTGAATCCTATACTAGCACAGAGGTAAGCACCTAGATGATTATATTATCCTCAAGGAAATCCATGGAAGTTCCACTAGTAACAACAAGCTTACTACCCAAGTGGAGCTCCACCACAACCATATGAGCAATTATAGCAGTGGCACCAACCACAATCACGGGGAATGCCATTTCCAAGACAATAGTTCCCTTACAGGCAACTAGATCCATATAGGTACCATGTTTAGCAACCTATTTTTCCAGAAATCTTTGCTAGTCATGCCTCATTCCAACATCATAATTATCTTCTAGAGTACCATCAAAATCATTCACCATTTACTCAAGGGGAGCACCCATATCCATGTCTTCCTCTACATCTATCTACACACATCCCTTGGCCCTCTACTCAGTTACCTCATGCTTCATCCATGCAGGGCAAACTTTCCCCAAAACTATAGTAACCAAATGCTATGAGGGCTATAAATTTACAATCAACCTTCCAATCTAATGATTTGGAAAATCAATCTAAGAAATGACCATTTTTTCAACTTAATAGTCCTTCCAAAGCCTCTTAACCTAATGTAGCTAGTTGCCCTATATCTCCAACACCCTCATCCTCTACATTAAACATATTTGAGAGTCCTTCAAACCAAATGCTACCTTAGATCCACACCATGATATCAACTCATGCTATTTTTGATTGGATCAAGGCTAGCAACCTTCCCACAAAAAGATCTAACCTATGAAGTCCTCTTATTTACTTACAAATCACTAGACATGAGCCATGCAAGGCTCTTGTTGATTTTGATTCTAGTATCAATCTCATCTCCCATGACATGTACAAGGCTTAGAACCTACCACCTCTCAAGAAGAGCAACATCCATTTAGAATTGGTAGACCAATCACTCACTATCTCTTTGGGGTTAGTGGAGGACATTGTGACCATAGCTTGTGGGTGGCCTTATCCTTTTGATTTTTTGGTGATCAAGGTAGAAAACTACAAAGGTGACATCCCTATCATTATGGAACATGCAAGGTTAAGAACTCCTTGAAAATCTCAAAGGAAAATGAATTTGGATGGCTTGAGAAGAAGCAAGTTCCATACATTATGTAAAATGATAATGGGTTCAATTACGTGAAAAAAATATAGTCCATTGAAAGTACATACATTAAAGCATGCAATCAGTGTGCACATGAAGTAGATATCCAAAGGTGCCTATACATAGTAGCCACAAAACAAGTGAGCACCCAATGGTTGATAGATGACTTTCATAGTAGCACGCTACACATGGAATCTACTGAGAGCTTCACATGTGCCTATGTTGAAGGCATGGATGAAATTGAACAAGTTCATCACCAACTCTTTGATGGTGAAGATGATGATACTTTTTGGGAAGAGTTAGAAATCCATGATAATTTCAAGCTAAAGCCCCTAGAGTTAAAAACTCTACTAGCCAACATGGAGTATGCATTTTTTAAAAATGGTAAGTTGATTATAATCAATGCAAATCTTGCTCCTGAACAAAAAGAAAAGTTGTTAGAGGTGGTCAAAAAATGGCTAATAGCATTTACTGGCTAATATATTGAGCTGATTGGAATTGATCCAAGGATATGCTAGCATCGTATTTACACCAACCTGGTCATGAAGCCAAGAAGGCAGCTGCAGAGATGGTTGAACCCCAAGTTGAAGTAGATCATCAAAGAGAAAATAGAACAACTCCTCAAGGTAAGGTTCATCTATCCCATCAAAAATAATGAGTGGGTTACTTCACTTGTAATTATGCCAAAGAAAGGTGGCAAGGGGCAAGTCTACATCAAATTTAGGTTGTTGAACATGGAAACATTTAAAGATAATTTTTCATTACCATTTGTAGACCAAGTGTTGGACACTATATCTTGGCATTGTTATTATAGCTTTGATGGTTATAGTGGCTATAACCAAATCTAGATTATGCTCAAATATTAAGCCAAAACAACATTCATGAGTCCCTAGGGAACTTTTGCATATTTCAAGATGTTGTTTAGTCTATGCAATGCCCCTACAACATTCCAATGCCTGGCCCTTAGTATTTTTCAACATCATATTAGTAGTGGAGTAGAAGTCTTTATGGATGACTTCTCTAGCTATGGGGCTACATTTGAGCAATCCTTGAACTATCTTGAGTAAGTACTAAAAAGATGTGTTGAAAAAAACCTTAGGCTAAATTGGTAGAAAAGTCATTTAATGGTATAGAAAGGCATAGTACTGGGGCACAAAATTACTCAAGTAGGGATTGGCGTAGACCTAGAAAAGATAAGGTTCATCCAAAGAATCACACGCTAACTAGATATAGTTAAAGATGTTTGGTCATTTCTTAGACATATTAGCTACTACCGATGGTTTATAGAGAATTTCTATAAGATCACAAAGTTGTTAGTTGAGATTACAAAGAAAGATGCTCCATTCATCTAGACTAAGGAGTATGAATATGCATTCCAATAGCTAAAGGACAAACTTGTAGAAACTCCAATTCTATGGGTACCAAACTCATCTAGACCATTTCATATAATGATAGATGCATCTAATTATGCCTTGGAAGCTTTGCTTATGCAGTTGGATGATAAGAAACATCCATATTACATCCACTGCGCTAGCTAAAGCATTGTGGGTGCATAGTTGAATTACACCACAATTGAGAATGGACTAATGGCAGTGGTGTATGATCTCAAAAAATTTAGGTAGTATGTGCTTAGCTATAAAGTATTTGTGCACATAGATCACAGTGCCATCCACTTCCTAATAAACAAGGCAATGGTAAGCCCTTGTATCATACGGTGGCTCATGATCTTGTAGGAATTCAATATCACAATGGTAGATTGAAAGGGGATTGAGAATGTGGTCATTAACCATCTATCTCAGTTAAGATGGAAGAACAAAGACGAGAGTCCACTCTCTATTCAGTTTCTAGACTAACTCCTCTTTACAAGAGCAATAATTGGACAAATGCTTGTAGAAACAAAATGATATGATGGCATTCTCACTCACCTTCTTACTTCGGAGATGCCACTAGATCTGGACCTTAGGAAGAAATAATAGTTTCTTCATTGGGCTAAGTACTTCATGAAAATCAATGAACACATTTACCAAGTGTGCATCACTGGCCCGGGTTATTGGTGTGTCCTTGATGCAAACTAATTGCTCATTCTCTAAGATGCTCATAAAGGCCCTTGTAAAGGCCACTATGCTTGGAGATGCATGACCATAAAAATATTGATGAAAAGATACTATTGGCCTATAATTTTCAAGGATGCCCACTAGTTTGTCCAATCCTGTGAACATTGTCAACAAGATGGTGGAATGACTACTTAAATGGAGGATCCTCAATAGTCAATTCAACCACTGGAGCCCTTTGACATATGGAGCATTAACTTCATGGATCCCATCACACCCATGTCCAATGAAAAGGCATACATCATTGTAGCTGTCGACTATTGCACCAAATGGATAGAAGCAGTAGCCATCACCAACTATACATCATCCACTACTACTAAATTTATACAACAACATATTGTAAATAGGTTTGGGATGCCACATGTACTGAACTCTAATAATGGAACTCATTTTACAAGTGCCGCTTTTTGAAAACTTATGCAACACTTGGGGGTCAAACATAAATTAACAACACCCTATCACCCCCAAGCCAATGGTCAAGCAGAGGTAACTAATAGGGAGATCACAAAGATTTTAACAAGAACTATTAGCAAATATAGGAGAGACCAAAGCACAAAACTCAACAATACCCTTCGGGCCTATTGCTCAACATGGTAGCTCCCTATTGGCTACTCTCCCTATGAATTAGTATATGGGAAAGTTCCAACACTCCTGATTCAATCCGAGCTCTTTACACTCTCAACAGCCTATGATCTAGATCTTGAGCTAAATCTAGCACAAAAAGGAAGATTGATCAACATAAATGTGCTAGATGAAAACTAATTAGTGGTATTATCCTTGAATGAAGTGCACAAAGCATACAATAGGAAATGTCATGACCTTAGAATATAGAAAGTAAAATTTCAACCTAGAGATAAGATTCTTTACTAGAATCCCACACATGTACCTTAGAGAACTAAGTTCCAAACATTGTGGGAGGGACCTTCTATAATTGCCAAAAACTTTTTATTTGGGGTCATGTTAATCTAAAAACCTGAGAGCCTAAATAAAAACTAGTTGGTCAACATTCAATAAGTGAAACCTTTCCATGAGACCAAGCAAGCTAGTACAATAAATACCTCAATGGATGGACAACCACACTTAATTTTTTGGATCTCCTCCTTCCAGCTTAGTCGTAGGTGAGATGGCCATTTTTGCTAATCATACACATGGCCCTCAGTTTTTCTATTTTTTATTTTGCAAATTGTTTACTTTACACCTTTTTGATTTTAAAACTTCTTTCCATTTTACAACATTTTTTGTTTTACATCTTGTTAGTACATTTAAACTTTTCTTGAATATTTTACACTTTTTTATATATTTTACTTTATGTTTAGTGTGTGATTTTCATAATTTTTGCTAATAAAAGTGCTTTATTGCTACAAGAGATAGTGGTGCTATAGCTGTTACTAATGGTGGTTTGTGCTTTATGTTTTGTTTACTAATTCCTAGTTTCTATTTTTGAATTTTTGTGCAAATGGCTGAGTCATGTTATTTTTATGGAATAGGCAATGAGTCCATATCATCCACCCATCCAAAAACTCTATGGTTTTCCTTGTTTTGGAAATTTAAGATCCCTTTCATTAAATAAACTTTTAATAAATTTGTGAGCTTGGTAGTTTCTAAAATTTGGAAGAATTCAAAGGTTTGCATAGGGTGTAACTTTAAAGGGATTCAATACTCTTTGTACTCTTCTACTTACTTAGGTGCTTGAGTGTCTTCATAGACTTCTTATCATTCTATGTTGACATATAACATGAAGTTAAATAAGTCTTTACATGGTGTGGTTCCCATCTAAAATGAACAAAAATAAAAATAAAAAAATAAAACATGATGGAAATTCAAAGCAACCCCTTAGACAAAGTAATAGGCTACAAGCACTAGTTATGGGACTAGAAAGACATGTTACCCATGCTTGAAGGTCCTCTTTAACTTCCTACTTCTCTTTTCTTCTCTTTATGGAGTGGTGGTTGTTTTGTGGGAGCACTCTTATGTCAAGAGGGGATGGATCACTCTTGGAGTGGCAATGCGAAGTTACTAAAAGAGATTGGTTTTGGTCTAGACTAAGGATGGATCTTCTTAGGTCATTTTAAACAAAAAACTTCACAAGGGACTTCTTATGGCCTCAATTTGGAATTCCATTCCACCTTCTCCATCATCCATCTATGCTATCTGTAATTCACCTTACTATTGATGTCCATGTTCTTAATTCGGTGTCTTGGTTTGACGTACTTGAATTCTTAGGTAGAATCTTCCAAGTTTTGGTCCTTAACTTTCATTGACCATTAATCACCTATGGGGCCCACAAAATCCTTAGGTTTAGGTTATGCAAGGGCAAACAAGGTGTATGCCTACTATGGGAAGGACCCACTTGCATCTCTCTTCGTTGGGTTCGTTAAGCACCTTAACCTTAGTTATTCTTGTAAGGAGAATCTTTCGTACATCCATCTTCTACATAAAACCATGTGCTCCTTGATATATTTTGTTCAATAAACACATTTTCTATCAAATTTTTTAAATTTTGAGCTTTCAAAGATCCTCTTCAATGATTTCATCATATTCTTGGCTTTTCTAGGACACCATGGACCCCAAATTCATTGAAACGTTCCTTGTATTTTTTAACATATTAAAATTTCAAATTTTTCTCTCCAAGCTCCATACATGGGGCCCCATCGACGGAGTAGACCTATATATATGAGGCCACATATATGGGACCTCATCGATGTAGAAAAAAATATTATATAGATGCATGATCCCACTTTGGAATTTTCATAGTTTCTCATAAACGCCAAGGGAGTTTTTCAAATTTTTAGAGCCTAGAACCTTCTAGAGACCATAACTTTCTAATCGTTTATCTAAATCACTTTGTTCTTTAACATTGTAGCTACTAGAGGTAAGATCCCCTGCATCATGGGGGCCACAAATGTGCCATTTTTTATAGAAAATGTTTTGCCATTTTTCTAACTCCCACAAAGATTTAACTAAGAAATCAACTATTAAATAACAAATTACAGAGTTAAACCTTTCTAATGAGCTTTGGTAACATTTACAATAAAAAATTAATAATTAATTAATAAAATAATCAATCTACATGATCCAACCTTAGCTAAAGTGTAACTAACTAACAAGATAGGGTATTTAAAAATTTAAAGTTACACATTATATTTACCAATATATGGATGTGTTATGATTGCAAATGACACCAAAATGCAAACACATGCAGGAAGTAGGACCATCTAAACCAAGGGAGAAATGGCCTAGAATAGGAAGGGGTCAAGAATAAGCCTAGGAAGAACCACTTGCAACCCACACCACAAGTCCTGTTAGGGAAGAGGCCAAGGTGGAATCTATTTGATAGATTCCAAAACTAGCAACAATAATAGAACATTCCCACCAAGATGATGCACTAGCACAATAAGAAAATCTTTAGGTGACCTTGAAAGAAGCCTACTTGAATCAAATCAAATCAAGGGAGGTCCAAAAAATGGTGCTCCAGGAGTTAAAATTTGGCCCTTTCTTGGAGTAAGCATCAAAAGAAGTGTAGGACCAACTAAAGACCTCTCCCATGTGGCTATTTATCAATTCCACCAAGGAGTGGTCTATGGAAGAGACATTTTTATTTTGGAACAACAGGTAGGCTAGATCAACAGTAAAAATTAAGGACATCTTAGTGTCCTACTCGATGTAGGCCATTGTTGAAGTGCTTAGGTTGCTAGAAATAGGGATGAATCTTGTTGAGATTCCAATGTAGGTAGACCCCAACATCAAGAAATAATGGATGTGATGGTGCTATGGTGTTGATTGCAAGGAGTTTGATGCACTCACACAAGCAAAAAGGATCCACTACAAGATTGCAACCTTCCACCTGAATCCCATGGTGAGGCCAAGAAAAATCACCACCCTTTCTGCCTATGCATGTGTCACTTTGAGTGGAAGATTCCCTGTCAACCTTCCATAGTTGATCTATCTAGAGTTGGAGAAGCAGTTTAAAGAAAATGAACATGGAAGGAAGGCACTCCCCTTTCCATGCCTCATTAGAAAATTTTTTCAGAGGGGAGGAATAGTCCATTATACAAATGATGCTGTTAGGCATGCCTTGATCACTAATTGGGTAGAAATAATGAAAGAAAAAATGCCTAAAAAATCATTTAATAAGAGGAGTAGCAACCACCACCTCCACATGCCACTCAAAAAACTTTGCTAGACATCACTGCAATAGCTTAATTGCTATGCAAATACCAAGAATGGCTCTTGAGTGAACAAGAGCAATGAGCAGGCATGAGTGGTGGAGACCCATTTGTGTACTAATCAATAATGAGTCACCTAAATGAGGTGGCCTAAACAATAAGCCTAATGGGTGGGGGTGAATCCATTTTATTGATCCAAAGAATGTAGTTGTTTGCAAGGTCAAATCCTAGTGCTAGAGAGGTCATGGTATCTCTCACAGAACAATAGCCACTCCTAGAAATTTTTAGGAATGCTGCAACCTTCTCAATGCACTTGAAGGAAGGTGAGGGGGCAATAGTATTAGTGATGAAACACCAAGGATAGGAGACAATAGTAGATATGGTTCTTGATTAGATTGCTAAAACATTTAACATACCTATAGCATCTATACCATATGTAATAGCACTAAAAAATGTGTAGAAGTTCATAAGGATCACAAGCGGTAGAGTAAATGTAGCACAACATGAAGAACTATTGGATTGACTAGTGGGAACCAGACAATATTTTCTAGATATCTTTGATCTTCCAGATAATATTATTGCAACCCAATTAAAACTACTAGAGGAAAGGGGCAAAAACATCATCTTGGAGGGGCAACTCAAAATACCCAAGGAGCTAAATGAACACTTGGCTACTAAAGTTGCTGAATTAAGAGTTCAAATTGCTGACCCTACATTTCTCAACCTAGCATTGACGAGAGATGAAGCTATTAAATGACTTCACACTAGACTAAAAGGGGTTGAGGGTGTGATGGAGACGACGATGTTCTATCGACCCTTTGCAGAGGCTACACAACATAAAATTTTGAAGCCCTTGGATCATACCCACCAGGAGAATGTCCAATTGATCCTAGAGAACCATTGCCTATAGAATGTTAATGAGCACAAATAATAATTAAGCAACTTCATCCATCAATAGCAAGAGCAACTGGCTAAAGAAAACATAGAGATAAGGAGATTGGTAGTAGAAAATAAAAATATCTCTGTGGAGAATGTCTGTGCCATTTTTCAAAAGACTACAATCAAGGTATCCATCTAGAAATTAGAGGCTCTTAAATTTGAGAGAGTCAAGGATCATTATAGGGATTAGGTTAGTCTACAAAAAGAAGTGAATGAAACACACATCCAGTTGGCAAAGACAAAAATGAATGAAACCCTTTAGCAACTTTAGCAAGGAAGAGAATTATGGCAACCCATCATTGATGGGATAGATGCTTATAACAAGGTAAAGATCTACATGACAAAGTTGTAGATTAAGGAGATGATAGAATACATGGAGCTTTCCAATCTCCACTATGCCAATTTGGCCATTTTGACTATTGGATGACTATGGTCAAAACTAGAGAAGTAGGTGGCTAGCTCATACTTATTGTACAAGGCCAAGTTTAGGCATCACAAAGACACCAAGCAAAAGCTTGCAGTGGCAAATGTTGAACTTGAAGTTCTCAAGGGAAAAATACACTAATCAAAGATCTACCACCAAGAACCTAGCTAGAAGGATGAATGACTACCAAGAGCTACAAAATGTAGTTAGAGCATTCAATGTCCTATGCAAATAATTCACTTCCTGGTTTGTCAATACTAAAGAGCTATTCCTAGTAATGACTTATCCATGGGATATCCCCATTCCAGTCCACATTGGTGATGCTATGTGGACTATGAATGATCTCCAAAGTAAGGAGAAGAAGATGAATACATTACTAGAGGCCTTTCACCTTCCATTTGAGGTTGCAACCACAACAAGATAGCCACAGCCACCTTAGTCACTACACATACTCGAAGTTAGCAAAGGTCCTTTAGAACCTTAGAAGCCTCATTGCCTAGGACTATCTAATCTTCTCCATCATCTTCATTCGATCAGAGGATATGTTATCCAATTTCTGTAGTCATGTCATGGTATTCAATTTTGTGTTACGAACACCACAATTTTTCTTGTAATGTGTTGATTTGTATACTGGGCACTCAATTTTGTTATGTTTATTTGTTATGTTAAGAGTCAGTCAATAATCTCATACCTTTCCTATTTTGTAAAGGAGATTGAGGATGAGTTTTCATTTAGTCATGGGGATATGATAAGTTTCTAAGTGTCATGTTGACAAGCCCCCATTGATGTAGCTTCATGGATGGGCCCTCATAGATGGAGCCCTATTTACGTGGTGTTGCCCCATCAACACAACTATTTCAATGTAGTGATTGCTATGTCTACAAGGTCTTGTTGATGTAACCTTGTAATAAAAAATATAAATATGAGCTCACAGGCATGTTTATGGGGAGGCAATTCATAGTTTTAGTAAATCTCTTCTAGTTTTTTTTTTTCCATTTTATAGTTAGAATATTTCTTTGAGTGCCCACGATAGGAGTCAGAAAGTGTATAGATCTTTATTTGAGCATTCTTGTAGTTGAACCACACTAGTGTATATGGTAATAAAGATGAGCCTTTTGATCAAACCTTGTAGCAATTAGAATAGATTAATGATTTATTTATGCATTTATTATTTTCATTAAATACATAATTAATTAAGCTCAATTACACTTTAAGTCATTAGTTAATTAATTAAGCTAAATAGATTAAGCACATAAATATGACCACTTTGAGCATAAACACGTATTTTCTTGGTAATTCAAGTAGTGTTATTTCTTAGTTTGACTAGTAGCATAGCACTTGGTAAACCAGTAGTGGATATGTGGGTTCAAGATGTGTACAGAAAGTGGGATTAAATGCTTATGTTAGGACTAGTTAGAGACTAGTTAAGTAGTTAAATTAAATTAGTTATTAAATAACTTCATCCCTCTACTTTAAGTACCAAGGAACATAAAGCATAAAATAATAAAAATCATATGCGTCGATTACACTTAACCATACCTTTCTACATCACAAGTGTAATTGGAAAGACAATGAATGACCATTAGGGCAAGGTTCACTTCCTAGAAAACTAGTGTACTAGAAGACATAGAGTTCATAGAATTCAATCGGATCATGTGTGAACACTTCATGATTCATATGGTTGAGCGTAGGGGTACCTTTCACTGCTTATCAACATTGCTTTTGACCTTGTTTCTAAATTTGCAATTAGTGATACATAGTCTACAAGGATTAAAAATCAGCTATAAATAATTTACTTTAATGGCATGATTTGTAGCTACCTCTTTGATAAAATGTTTTATGTTAATGGATATGATATTGTATCTACAATATCATAGCTATTCTTACAATAAATACCAATCCACCATCACATCAAATAGAAAATCATAAAACTAGAGTTCAAGAGTTGAGAAGATGTCTCCAAGAAATAGTAGATGTCTCTACTAAGAAGAAAGAAATCATAGGAAGACATCTTTGAGAAATAGTATATGTCTCCATCTAAAAAGAAGATGTCTCCCTAGAGACATCTCTATAGAAATGTCCCACTTCAGAGCAAGATGTCCCTCTAGAATTGAGGAAGATCTCAGGTAGATGTCCCAACTTCGAAGGAGAGGTCTACACTAGCCATTTTATAGTGGTTGCATGAATTTCAAGGCATTTTTAGAAACTTCAAAGATGTAAGAAGACATAAAATTCTTGAGAGTTATGCAAGTGTTATCAACATCAAAGTAATCATTGTCATATCTATCCTCTTGTACTTTTTTCCTTCATTGTCATATCATTTGCTTGGTTGTATGTTGAATTGATCTTCAATGACAAGGACTTATAATTGTAGTTACATTCTTTCCTTGTATCACTTATTTTTCTTATTGTGCTATAATGCTAATGTGCTTCTTGTGAGAAGGCATCTACATTGATTTTTTTGGGATCCTATGAGATTGAGTAGTTTTGTAGAGCCAACATATCCTTGAGTAGAGCTTAATATTGTAAAGGTTGTAGGATCCTCTAAACCACATTTTGAGCTTGTAGGAACCTTGTAGGATTGAGAGACTTCACAACAATGAAACTCTCTAGAGTGAAGCTTGAATCTTGTAAAGGTTGTGGTGTCCTCTAAACCACATTTTGGAAGAAACAAAGTCTAGAGGTATGCAAGGAATCTACCCTATGAGTGTGGACTACCCAAGTTGGGGAACCATGTAATTTTTGGTGTGTTTTGTGTGATAGGTTTGACTTCAAGTTAGGGAACTTATTCAAACCCTCTTCTCTGAGTTCTTGATCCTCAAGTGGTATTGAAGCCCAATCCTCTTATGCTTGATGTTAAGTTTGAAGAGTGAACCATTGAGGGGACATCCTACAAAAAGCCACCAATGTTTAATGGATTTAATTTTGCTTATTAGAAGGCAAGAATGCAAGGATTCCTTGAGTCAATGGAGTTTGAAGTATGGGAGTCCATCCTCAAAGATTACACACCACCTATTGACTAAGCAACAAGGGCATCAAACCATGAAGCAAGTGGACAATAGAAGAAACAGATAAGTTTAGGAAAGATTCCAAATCAAAAAAAATTATATTTTGCATTAAATAAGTATGAATTTAATAGAATAGCTAGTTGTAGAACTACAAAAGAAAATTTGGAAAACCATAGAAGCTACCTATGAGGAAAAATCCATAGTTAAACAATATAAGCTTTTGGTCTTACAAAGTGAGTATGACAAACTTAAAATAAGAAAAGGTGAAAAGATAAGATATTATTTCTCTAGGGCTAATAATCTAGCTATAGTGATTAGGAGTATAGTTAAGGACTTTTCTAAAAGTGATGTAATAGTAAAAATGATTCGAACACTCCAATTGGAATTTAGACCTAAGGTAACTACTATTGAAGAAATTAGAGATTTTTGGATTCTAAAATTTAAAGAACTTAAAAGTTCTCTTATTGCTTATGAAATGAATCTCATAAGTGAAGGAGAAATAAAATAAAAGCCCATTTCATTAAAATTGGCATCTAAAGAAAAAAACAACCTACTAAGCAAGATGTGAGCAATGCAAAGAAAATAGGTCTCCTTTTAAGAAGAGTACAATGACTTCTTACAAGAAAGGGAAGAAGTCTCAATCAATTAGGCACCAACTAATCCAACTCTAAATGTAAGGATAAAGGTAAAATTTTGTCAAATTCTAATTTTGATGCTTTTTCAATAGAATGCTGGATATGTGGAGAAAGAGGCCATGTGGCCTCAAAATGCCCTAGCAATGGTAGGTTGTAATGAAAAGAGAAGACTGATGTGGATATGAAAAAGACCAACTCCTACACCAGTTGAGATGATGGTAAGCAAAGTGATGAAGAAGTGGATAACTCCAAAAAGGATTCTTAGCTTATTTGAATGGAACTTACAAATGAAAATTCATTACAAATTTCTAATGAACCAAGAGGTAAGTGTGATGAAAGGTATAGTGAATTACATGAAGAAATTCTTATCCTACATTATCTACTTAAGAAGTTAAAGAAAAACATGTATAAAATTTTTTCTAAAAGTCATTCATTATCTTCCAAATTAAAAGGAGAAACCTTAGACATGGAGGCTAAGATTCAACTGCTAATCACATTAGATGAAGAGAAATTTAGGGATTCTCAAGAAGGAGAGATCCATGAAAATCAGCCAAGCAGTGAAGATTTGGAAGAAATTTCACAAAAGAATACAAGCTCTAGCTCAAGTGTAATTAGGTTTGATAACCCTATTCTTGAAGGGAACACTTGATTTTTTGGAAAAATTTATGGAATTAAAAAAATATTTTGGTTATCCTCATGTTGGAAAAAATAGCATTGACACTTGGTCTTATCAAAATGAACCTAGTAAGAATATCTTGTAGGATGTAGCAACTTGGAATGAGAATGATCTAAAAGTTGGAAAAATACTCAAAATAATGGATGATATAGAAGATGATCATAGATACTGAAGAACATGAACAAGAAGGGTTGTCATACAAAAGAACTAATGAAAGAAAATCAAAGGGTAAGAAGGTACTCCATGATAGAGGATCTTATCTCAAACTTCATTAGTCTTTTTCCTTTCAAATGCAAGGTAAGTCATGGTAAGTTTCTATTTCCTTATTTGCTAGTTAAAATTTTGGCCTGCCTTTGAATAGTTAATAAATTTTATTTTTGAAACATATATCTCTATTTGTAGAAAAGAAGATCAAAATAGTATCTCTCATGCTTAAAATTTTTAGTTGCATACATGTCATTAAAAAGGCCTATTCTTGTAGAAAAATAGAATTTGAGAATCAAGAATGGCATTGCATTTATGTTTACCATAAGATGCAACTGATTTAATAATATTGGGCTAAGTTCTATAGGAAATGTTTAGTTGGTTCATCAAGAAGAAAGAAATTCTTGTTCTAATATGTGCTTACTAATTTTTATCCAAGATTTTTTATAAGTCATTAAATTAAATAATTTTTTTAAGAGCTAGGTAATAAAGAAATTAGCTTCATATAAAAAATGAACACATATGTAGGGGGATATTGGACCTCATGTATTATTATGAAGCATCCATATGTGAAAGTCTATGAAGAGTTTTTTTGGAAGGCATATTCATTTGCTAATAGAGAAAAATATTTTTGGTTTAATCTTTAAAATTTATACTATCTTAGAGTGATCATCAATTAATTTATGGACATCAGTTTCTAAAATATTTAGCATGATAATTGATGTTGTTTTGATCCTTCATGTGAGTATTAATGTAATCCTTGAAAGATGGATATATATATATATGTACTCTCCTGCCATGAAATCACTAAGCCTTTGTTGATGCCTTAAAAGGATTAGAATATTGAATGATCATCAAATCATGTGACATTGGTTTATTTTTTATTAATGGTTTATTCAAAAAAGTTACATGACTCTAAACACTCAAACCTTTAGACTTTAGCCTTTGGTTTTAAATTCTCTTGAACATTATTTGAAAGGATTGGCTTAGTTATGTTTGGATTAGTTGTGGCTCATTAATAAAGGGCATCCCTTAAATGGAATTTTTTTTGTTAACCCTATGAAACAATGCTACCAAATGTACTCTACTTAATTGATTTTGTAAATGTTTGTATCTCTATGATAGTACTGCATACTATAATATATCTTCTTAGAGTACTTAAGCCCTCTATTACTAATATGAACTAAGCAAGAAGTAATCACACTTTCATCATGAAAGCTTCTTATGAAGTTCTAAAAATGAATGGATAATATATCTTAAACTTCCTCAAGATACATGTGATCCATATGGATATCTTAGAAATTTCCTTATCTCCTGATCTAGAGACTGATGTAAAAATTTCTTATAAGTCAAAGTATGTATGTGCTTGTTCATATGAAATTTCATGCTAATGGAAATATATTTATAAACTCTTATCATGTCTAGTTTGGATGAAGATTGTGTATTCTTTTGATTTATCTTGTTGATAGAATCCACTTCTTTTTTATGATGTCCAAAAATCATGAGAATTTGAAATTTGAATATGATTGATGTGCTATTCTGGATATCATTTGTGATTGTGATGTGATGATGTGAAATGACTTAATGGCTTGTAATATGACTATGATTTATGGAATATAGTGCACCATTGGGATCTGGTGGATATATTTAGACTAGTGTCATGAGCAATATTGCAATTATATGTCTTAATGACTTATGAGTTAAATAACTTTAGTAAGGATATATCATCTTTAGATTAATTGATTTCTAGACCCACTAACCCATTTTCTTAAGTTTTTGACATCATCAAAAATGGGGAGATTATTGACCTTTTGGGACACCAAGACCTTAAAAAAATGGAAAACAAAGAATTTTTGTTGTAAAGGATGTGTTTACAGGACATGAACAAGAACTCTACATTAGGACTAAGGACTTAAGGAAAATGAGATCTACAACAAATTGAAAAAGTAAAGATCTAATGAGCCAACATGAGAACATGAACAAGTATGGACTAAAACCAAATACTACAAAATAAATGAAGATGCTCCAAGGATTGGGAAGAAGCTAAATTAATAAGAGAAAGCTTCAAGAACCAAAGTTCAAGAGGTGATGATATGTCTGCAAGAAACAATAGATGTATTTGATGAGAAAAACCAAATCACAAGAAGAAATATTTGAGAAATAGTAGAAATATCCATAAAAAAGAAGATATCTCCCTAGAGATGTCCCACTTTATAATGATATGTCTCTCTAGAATTGAGGCAAATCTCAGGTAGATGTCCCAACTTCGAAGGGAACATCTACACTAGCTATTGGGTAGTTGTTGCATGAATTCTAAGGCATTTTTGAAAACTTTGAAGTTATAAGAAGACATCAAATTATTTAGAATTGTGCAAGTGCTACTAACATCAAAGTAATCATTATCATATTTATCCTCTTTTACTCTAGCCCTTCATTGTCACATCATTTGCTTAGCTATATGTTGAATTGAGCTTCAATAACAAGGACTTGTAATTGTAGTTACATTCTTTTCTTGTCTTACTTATTTTTCTTGTCACCCTATGGGGTTGATGTGCTTCTTAAAAGAGTGCATCCATATTGAACCTTTTGGGATCTTGTAGGATTAAGTGGTTTTGCAATGCCAAAATTCTCCTAAGTAAAGCTCAATTTTGTAAAGATTGAGGGATCTTCTAAATCGCATTTTGAGCTTGTTGGGACCTTGTGGGATTAAGAGATTTCATAGCAATAAAAATCTCTATAGTGGAGCTCAAATCTTGTAAAGGTTGTGATGTACTTTAAACCACGTTTTGGAAGAAACAATGTCTAAAGGTATGTAAGGAATCTACCCTTCGAGTGTGAACTACCCAAGTTAGGAAACCACATAAGTTTTGGTGTGTTTTGAGTGATACGTTTGACTTCAACTTAGGGAACTTATTCAATCCTCCTTCTAAGTTCTTGATCCTTAAACTTTACATTTGTCTTCCACTAGGATGAATAACAAAGATAAAGAGACTTATAGGATAACATTGTCTTTCCTCCAAAACATTCTACACCATCAATATTGCAAACAATCCTTATGAGGTAAAACCTTAGCCATGTAAAAAAAGGTTAATGCATCACCAAGCACATGACTAGGCCATAGCAACACACAGAGGCTCAAGTAAGAAGGGATGCTAATATGGAGACAAGGCATAAGATTGATAAGGAAAAGGAAGTACCTCAAATGGTTGTCCTAGAGAAAAGAGATGCTGCTATGTTCCACATAGAGAAATTCTATCAAACCCATGGATCTTAATCTCAAACACCAATCATCCATATCGAAGATCTTGTCAAGATACAATTGCATTTAGTTTTTGTAGAAACAACCATTAGAGATAAGGAAGATTCCATACATAAGAGGAACTAAAGATCTAGAACTTCCATTGAATCAAAAAAGGATGAATCAAGGAGTCATAGAAGAAGAACTAGCTAGCATCATTCTCCAACTTCTTCCTCTTCCTCTTCCTCTTCATACTCCTCCAAATATTATGACAAGAGAGAAAGAAGAATGAGGGATCGTGATACAGAAAGATGAAGGGATCCTTAAAGACATGAGAATCATAGAAGACATCTTGATAAAGATGAAGACAACCATGAAAGAAGAAGAGAAAGAATCATATATGAAGAGAGAAAGAACTATGTGCATCATATGGATCATCACTACAACAAATCTCATCAATTCAAATATTATGAAGAACCCCAACTAGCCACTCAAAGCATGATTAACATTAGAAAAGCAATGTATATTCCTAGTAGGCATGTAAGGGAAAATTCCATCAAGTGACCAGACATGAATAATATTCTCAAATTTGAAAGCAAATATAATAAAGATCCATAGCATCATCTTCAAACCTTCCTTGATTCCTATTCCCTATACAATATTGAAAATGATTAGTAGAAACTAAAGTTGTTTCCTAGAAAAATCATAAAGGAAGTAGAGATTTTGTACCAATCGTTAGAACCAAAATCAATTCGAAGATGGAATATCATGTTGGAGCTCTTCAATGAAAAATATCAAACTTATTCCTTAGTGTCTAATTTGAAAAAATAAATTTAAGGATGCATACAAGAAACACATGAATTCCTTGATGTGGCAATGGGTAGATGTTGTTCCTTACTACATAGGTACCTAAGCCACAAATTTTCTCAAAGGGAACAACTATGACACATTGTCAATGGGCTACAAAACAAGACAAGAGAAATCCTTGGGGTATACACCCAATATATATTATCAGAGATGAAAACTCATTGTATTCAAATACTTATTAACCAAGTAAAAAAAACAAGGAAAATTAAGAAAAATAAAATTAGCCGAAGAATACAATAGAGATTCTATAATCAAGAAAATGGAATTAAGAATATTTGAATCACATGAAGAAAAAATCTTTGAAGATACAATCCAATGGAATAATCTACTAATTTAAAAATCAATTAATAACAATGTGGGATTCCATGAACTATAAATTTTCTATAGCATTAAAGATAGTAGAGGAAAATACTTAACGAGCCTTTAACTAAAACAAAGAAAAGAAGAGAAAATGGGATAAGAGCACTATAGAAAAAAAAGGAAATGTTACTATAGTAGAGGAAATAACATACTTCAATTTATAGGATGATAAAGGATGCTAGTATGAACATCCTAAGGGATGTTGCCCTATTATGGCCCACTTACAACGGTCAGAACATATGTACTTAATCCAAGATTTGTCAAAAAACATATGTTAAGAAGGCTATCTTATCCACATGGTAACTTCTAACAACCCTACTAGAAAATGTACTATCCAATTAGGGTGTATCCTCAGCCGCAAGAATAGTACCAACAATAATGGCAACAACCACAAGCATGGAAAATGCCACCACCAAGGCAATTGTATCCATATAGACAACCTGATCCATATGGATACTATGTTTAACATCTAATCTCTTCAAGGAATATGTTAATCCATGGTTCCTCTCACTACTACCCACCAAAGTATCATAGACTCACTAATTTATGGATGGATCCAAATTCTTACATGTCTCAACTAGCAGCTAGTCCCTCACTTAAAACTCCTAACTCCTTATCGCTAGTACCTCCACTAGTCATGCAAGGAGAACTACCAATACAACCACATAAGAGAAGGTAGTAACTACATAAGAGAAGATAATATCAAGTGAACCATGAGCCAAGAAACATCCTTTTTTCAAGAAAAGTTACGAAAAGGTTTGAAAGATGGGGATTTTACCTAACTCCACCCTATCCACATATACTCATCCAAAGAACACCATGCTTCTAGTACCTAAAATCAAGAATGACATCACTATCATACTCACATAGATAATAACACATTGGATTAAAGTAGGATCACTTTTCAAAAAGAGAAAAAATCCTAGAAGTTCCTTGGTTTACCTTCAAATAGTAGAACATAAACCATGCAAGGCTCCCTTACATTTAGGATTAAGAGTTAATCTCATTTCACAAGACATGTACATAGCCTAGAATCTTTCATTGCTAAAGAAGAGAAACATTCATCTAGAGCTTGTAGACCAATCCATTACTATTCTAATTAGACAAGTGGAAAATTTCATCACTGCCATAAGTGCTTGGTCTTATCTTGCTAACTTCTTAGTCATACATGTGGGAAAGAATGAAGGATAATTCTCCATAAATAAGGGAAGAGCCTCGCGTAGCATTGTGAATACTAAGCTTAGAATTAAGGACTTGTTCTTGGAAATATCCAAGGTAGATGAAGCTAGAATCATTCAACAACCTAAAGTTCCATGTATCATATACAATGATAACAAGTGAAATTATGTATAGAAAATGTGAACCATAAAAGATAACACCATCACAACATGAAATGGATGTATAGAAGACATGTGTACAAAAGTGCTTGTATGAAGTAGCCACTTAATAAGTAGGGACCTAGTGGCTAATGACTGAAGAAGAACCATGATCTAATATGTACATGGAACCAATGAAAAAAACCATAAGTGCCTATGTTCAAGAAATTGATAAGTTAGAATAGCTGAAAATGCAACCTCCTTACATGAACTCACATCAAGAGGAAGATATTGAATGGAGTTAATTAGAGATATAAGAGACATACAAATAGAACTCTTAGAACCAAAATACCTACTAGATATGCTTGAATATGTGTTTCTAAACAATAAAAAAGTGGTAATTATAAATGGTGGTATTATAAAAGAAAATTACTAGAAGTGATGAATAAATGACCAAATGTATTTTCATGGTCCTATGAAGAAATCACTAGAATTGATCCATGCATTTGCCAACATTAAATATATACCAATCCAGCTATCAGACCACACCGCCAACCTTAAAGAATTATAAATCCAAAACTTGAGAAAGTCATCAAGCAAGACTGGGAAAACTATTGAAAATTGGCTTCATCTATATTATAGCAAATAGTGAATGGATTAGCCTGTTAGTCATTGTTCCAAAGAAATATGACAATTGAAGTATTTGCATTGATTTAGGATTTTTAAATATGGCATCGTTCAAGGACCATTTTCCTTTGTTGTTTGTGCATAAAGTCCTATATACCATTGCATGACACTAGTATTACAACTTTCTAAATGGATATAACAAGTACAAGCAAATATGCATTGCACTAAAAGACCACATTCACTAGTTCATGGGGGAAATTTTCATATAAACAAATGCCCTTTGGCTTTTATAATGCACCCACCATCTTATAGAGACTTATACTTAGCATCTTCCAAAAGAAAATTGGCAATCGAGTTGAAGTTGTAATGGAAGATTTGTCCACATATGAGATAGATTTCAAATAAGCCTTGGACTATTTAGGGCAAGTATTGAAAAGATTTATAGAAAGTAATTTGAATCTCAATTAGCATAAAAGCCACTTAACGGTTTAAGATGATATAGTTCTAGGAAAAATTATCTTGCAAAGGACTAGAGGTAGATCTAGAAAAGATCAGAGCCATTCAGAACATCCCTCAAAGGCCATAAAATATCAAAGATGTCAGATCTTTTCATGATCACACAAGATACTATAGAAGAATCATTGAAAATTTTCAAAGATTGCTAAACTACTAGTGGAGCTAACTAAGAAAGATGCATAATCTCAATGGATAGAACAATGCAAGAAAGCATTTGAGACCTTGAAATAGAAGTTAACTGAGACACTAATCCTTTCCACATCATGACAGATGCTTCAAACTATGCACTGGAAGTAGTACTTACACAACTAGATGAACAAAAAAGACCTTATTATATACACTATGCCAATCAAAGCATCACTATGAAACAACTTAAATATACCATCACATAAAAGGAGCTTATGGCTATGGTGTATGTACTTAAGAAATTTAGACACTATATGCTAGGTTATCTTATTTATG
Source organism: Gnetum montanum (assembly GCA_015680685.1). Taxonomy (NCBI): domain Eukaryota; kingdom Viridiplantae; phylum Streptophyta; class Gnetopsida; order Gnetales; family Gnetaceae; genus Gnetum; species Gnetum montanum. The sequence continues at coordinate 315,927 of MNCI01001300.1, forward strand.
TCCATACTAATCATAGTACCATCAAATTTCTAATGAACAAACTAGCGTTTAGTCCTAGAGTGATAAGATAGCTCATCATCTTACAAGAGTTTGAGATTACCATGATTGATAAGGGACTGAAAATGTTGTAGCATATTATTTATCAAGACTCAGATAGAACCTCAATAGAATGATGAACCAATATCAAAATAATTTCCCAATGAAGACTTATTTATCAAAACTGCAATTGTTGTAGACTTAGTAAAGAGGCCATGGCTTATTGATTATATAATGTATTTCACCAAATAAGAACTTCCTATTGAATAAGATAAGAAGCATAAAGAATAGTTCCTCCATAAGGTAAAAAGATATATAAAAATTAATAAAAACCCCTACAAGATATATGTTATTGGGTTAATAAGATGGTGTGTTCTAGATGAAAGTCAACAAAGAGTCCTACAAGATGCACATGATGGACCATGGGGTGATTACTATGCAAGATGAAGGAAAATGCTAAAACTCATGCTAGAAAGCTACTTTTGGCCTATCATATTCAAGGATGCACATCAATTTGTAGAGTCTTGTAAAACATTTCAAAGGGATGGAGGGCTAACATCTAGGAATGAAGGGCCATAACAATGGTATGACCATTGGAATCCTTCGACATATGGGGAATGGAATTCATGGGTCCCATTACACCAATGTTAAATGAGAAGTCCTACATTATAGCAATGGTTGATTATTGCAAAAAGCTAATAGAAGAAACTATAGTTAAGGATTAAATAGCCAAAATATCTACTAAATTCTTTCAACAACATGTGGTGAATAGATATGGAGTACCTTACATGCTCATATATGACAATGAGACTCACTTTATAAGAGCTACATTTAAAAGGCCAATGAAATATCTTGGTGTGAATTACAAATTAACTACACCTTATCACCCCCTAACAAAATGATCAAGTAGAAGTGACTAACTAGGAAATCACAAGAATATTAACTTGGATAGTTATTATATGAAGGATTGGAGCATTAAACTTAACAATGCTCTATGGTCATATAGATCAACTTAAAAACTCCATATAGGGTATTCTCTTTATGATTTAATTTATGGTAAACTACCTACATTACTGATCCAAGTAGAACTCAATACCCTTTTCACTGCCAGTACACTTAACCTTGATTTAAGCTTATCTTAAAGAGAAGACTTAATTAATCCAAATCCTTCAAATGAGAATAGATTAGTAGATCAAATGAGTAATGAAATTCATAGAAAGTACTCCAAATGTAGACATAACCCCAAAATAAGACAAGTGTCAATTAAGCTAGGTGATAAAGTCCTGTCTTACAAAAGACTAAGTTTTAATCCTTATGGGAGGAACCCTACATTGTACATGCTATATACCAATTTGACACCATGTATATTTATCATCCAAAAAGTCCACAAAAACTAATCCCTATCAATATTCAGCAAGTGAAACCATACCATGACTTTCCTTAGTCTTCAATGGACTTTACCCTATTGAGCAAGTAGTTTACCAATTGTTCACTCTTCCAATTATCCACTTCTCATGATAGTTGTGGAGGTATCAAGTTTGATACTTAGGCACAAGTTTTTATTTTGATATTTTTCTACTTTTTCCCTTTTTACTTTTCTTATCAATTTTTACATTCTCATAACTTTTCCATTGTTTTATACTTTTTCCAATTTTTTGATAATTTTTCACTCATTGATATCTTTCAAATTCTTTCTACCTTTTTCTGTTCTTGCCATTTTTCTATGATTTTTCACTACCCTTCATGTACATATTCTTATTGATTTTTCTAATAAAGTGAAAAGGAATAAGACAAGCTATAGTCCCAATAATGTGAATTTTACCACATGTTATCAAACCATTGAAGGACTAATTCTATATACAGTGAGATGACATCATCCATCCACTCACTTTTAATAATAAGAGGTTCTTCCCATTGACATAATGATATTCTTTTCACAATAAAACTAAAATAAATTTGTGATCATTATACATCGATAGAAGAGTGAACAACCAAGTTGGAATGAAAAGAGTGTGACATCAAGGGTATTTGTGGATTCACTAAGGCTATTACTATAACTCTTACCCTATTGTTAAGTTCTATTATTTACTTGAGTTCTAACTAAAAATAAAAGTATATATAAAATAAGTGCTTCCTTATTAGGTCATTAGAAAGACATGTTACCCATGCCTGAAGGTAGTCCTTTAGTAAGGTTGACATAGTAATAACTTAATAAAACCAAAGAACAAAAATTTCTAGGGGTTCCATTGAAAAGAGATATTACCCATGCCTAAACATAGGCAACTTCTTAGAAATTTCAAGGTCTCTTGAACTCACGTTGGTTATGAGACCAAAAGCCATGCTTGAAGGCACTCCTCTATCCAATGACCAAGTCTCCTTTACAAAGTAAAAATGTGCTATTAATAAACTACTTCCTTAAACTTATTTTCCAAGTGGTAATACTTCTTGCAGTTGTGGTAACCTTGTAGTTATTAGGTTTAAGATGACACAATGCAATGTCATTATTAAGTCATATGAACTTGGTTTAGATCTTGGACAGAAAGGCCAATGATTACTTTAACCAAGTACCACACATAGAATTCATTATGCCTATGGTAAGATACCTCATGTCCCAATTTTTGCAATCCCTTACTATTTCCACTCTACCTCCATGTTATATATAATCATATTTTTATGGTTTACAATGTTGCCAATGCAAAAATCTATATATGTGTGTGAGGAGTTTGAAAATTTTTTCATTCTTCTCATTTGATGCATAGAAAGTTCATGCCATTTTTCTAACCCTTTGGCAACTAAACTTCCACACCTCATAACTTCCTCACTATAGCTTCAATTTGCATAATTCTTGAATCCTCTTAATCATAGGGTGGTCAACTTAGTCATGAGAGAGAACGCCACACATAGTTCTATGGTTTGAGCCAAATTTTTTTTAATTCCTAGAAGAACATATTAAGGATAAGAATTATAATAATTATTCACATATTAACTAAATAACTAAATAAAATCTAGTAAACTTAAAAATTCATTCCAAACAACCATTTCAACATACATAAATAAGGAAATGATCATTATGAGAGATCATAAGAAACCAACTTGTTCATACTACATTAGAAAATATAATAGTTAAGGATTTCTTTTTAAAATATTTCTAACTCTACAATCATAATAAGAGCTAAAAAGTAATAATATGGATAAATATTGATCAAACTCAAGAACCTAAGAGAGGATTATGAACCATTAGGAACTTATTTAAAATTCTTGGGTAATCTTAAACAAATCCTTTGTGATGTAGATGGTTCCTAAGAGACTCGTAGTTGATGAACCCTCGCAAAAAGGGGTAAAAGATCCATAGGAAGGGGAAAACTGGGAGAGAAGACTTTTCCAACTGAGCAAGAGATTGAGTCCTTCATCATTCATTATGGAATGTTCCACATAAGTTGAAGTTGAAGCATTCCTAGCTCAAAAGCATGGATAGCACTTCAAGTTGTCAAGCGAGTGTCTCAAAGCTATCCAAGAGAATTCCATCATGTCTATAGTCATTATGGAACATAAATTTGAACCATTCATGAAGCTTGCACTTGCTAATGTTCAAGTGCTACTTCATTCCTGATCTCTTTGGCCCACACTCTTATGTAGTGGTGAATAGTACATAAGGGAAGTTATGGCGATAGAGGACTTACAAAACAACAGATAAAGAATATAGTGGATTGTTCACTAAAGAAAATATCTAATTAAAGATCATAACGTATCACATCTTTCCCACCAAGAGATTAAATAGGATTTCCACATATGCTTCAAGGGGAAGCACCATCCTCATGGGGAAATTCCAAGTAAACATGGCTCATCTGCTATTTTTTGGAAATCCAAAAAAGGTTTGAAGAGAAGAAGGTAGAAAAACTTACTTTCTCACTAGATTATCTCATTAGAAGACTATGCCAGAAAGATGAAATTCTTGGCTACACTAATGATGTTCTTCATAAATCCTAGAATGTATCCTATGCTAAGATATCAAAACTAGTGCCTTCCAAGAAATATCAACTAGAGAAGTTACCATGCACTGAGGGAGCTATAGGATCCACATAATCTAGAAACATTCCAACCATAGGACAAGAGTAAGCAAAACCCAGTGGGTCAACACCAATTGGTGGCATACCATTATTAAGTGAATCACCAACACAACAAGATTATAGACCTTTCATGAGCCATCTACAACAGATAGCTAAAACCATCATTTGGGGAAATAAAGAAATATTGAGCATGTACCAAGTAAGAGATAATTCAAGAAGGCCTACAGTATCAATAGGACCAACTAGTGGTCAAATATCATTACAAGAAGAAGATGATGAGAATTGGGCACAACAAATATTAGGGAATGCTGCATCCTTTCAGGTTTAGCTTGAAATAGGAGAAGGAGCTAGCCTCATGGTTATGCAAGACTAGGATGTAGCATGAGTAAATTAATCACAAATCATATTAAAGAATCTTTTAATGTTCTCATTATGTTATCAGCAAATATTACTAGAGTCAATGATGTTGAAACCATAGTTGGAACCTCTATGGCCCCAGAAGAGCATCACAATATCTTGGATTAATTACTGCAAATAGGGAAAGTAATGCAAAACCCTTTTGATATCCTCAATAATATTATTGCAATGTAGTCTAAACTCACTTCAACCCAGGACAAGCTAATGATGGCTAAAACTAGGATGGAACATGTAGAAAATGAGGTGAAAAGATTATAAGTAGAGTTAGTTACATTCAGAGTAGAAAGAAAAGACCCTGCATGATACATAGCACTAGACCAACTAGATAAATTCAGAACTAAACAAGTAGTCCAACTAGTAGCCAGAAACATTCAAGTTAAGATGAAAAAGGAGAAAGTAACATGGAATGCCTCAACAATTGAAACATAAACATATGCTCATGCTAAAGCCCTAACTACCTTTGAGGAAGAAAAAAAATTACTGTAAAGAATATAAGGTGGATAGACATTGAGAAACAAAAGAATGTCCTTTAAGAAAGCATCCATCAACTAAGAGAGCATTTTGCAAGAGTCAACAAAGACATGCAAAAATTGGTAAGAGCGAATAGAATTCTATTAATGAAAAATGTCCACACGATCCACCAAAAGTTAGTTATTATTATTAGCATGTGACAAAATGAGGCCAAGAGTCATGAAAGGCTAGAAGAACTCTTCAAAGACCAAGTGAGCATGTACAAATAGATAAACAAAAAAGAAATCTAGATATTCAAAGCTAAAATTAGTTCCATCACAATGCACACACCTAATTAGTAGCCAATATTGAATGGACTTTCCCACATATATTTAAAAAAATAAAAAATAAATACCTATGAATCAAAGATCTCATAGAATACATGGGATTAGCAAACCTTCGTTATGTTAATCTAGCCATGCTCACAATAGGTAGATCCACAAATGAACTAGAGCAATAAGTAGTGAAGTATATGTGCTATATGAGAAGGGGTTTGCAAATAGGTAGGACATCCAACAAAAGCTACATATTGCAAACTTTGAATTCCAAGTAATTTAAGGCTAGCTACCAAGACTAGAAGGACATTGTTCCAAATCTTTCAAGAATAATGGTAGACTACTAGAAACTAAGAAAAGTAGTTGATGAGTCATGATTTTATCAACTTTCATCTTAGATACCTAATATTGGAGCCTCGATATCAAATATGCGATATCATGTCCTAAGAAATGATGTCGGATATTTGATATCATCTCTTCCATGCTAGCCTATAAATACAAAACTTGGATGCATGGTTGTGACATAGTTGGTTGATAGCTTTTAGATAGATTTTTCATAGATTTTTGATTTGTAGTTCTATTTTTTCCCAGTGCATACCCGTAGTGTGATGTTTATGATTGTATGACATCCTTATTCGAGTGTAACATACTTGGACGTGTTACATGACTGAAAATGAAGATTGAAATTACTTTCAGCATTGTAGCATCCACTTAGATTTACTACTTCATTTAATTTCTTAAATGTTTACTATTCTCCTTAGTTAATGTTTCCATTTATTACTCTTTACGATTCCTATCATTAAGTGGAATGAGTATAACTAATTGCAAATGCATAAGTGTAATTACTTGGTAACCTAGTAGTGTATCATTGGATCCTAGTAGTGTATCATTGGATGAGCCCAGTGACATATGCTTGGTAATCCCAGTGGTAGTTACATGAAGTCCAAGACATGTGTGGACAATTAGGAATGGATACTCATCACATGTAGGCTAGTTTAGATTTTACTTTCCACTATTAATTAGCTTAATTAATATCTTTATTACCATTAGGAGTAGCTTAGGATAGTCAACATCAATCATATGCTTCACTTTGGACTAAACCATACATGACAAAGCTACCACTAGTCTAAGTGGGAAGATAGTGAATTATGATCAAAACATAATGATCTAGATGCACAACTTATTCCATCCACAAAATTTTACTAGATCATGCATGAATGCTTGTGATTCATATGGTTGGACGTAGGGGTACCTCACCACTCATCATTGGTGTTGTTGTTGGGGATGGTGCTAGTTATCTAGATTAGTTATATTATACATGATCACTGTAAAAGTATTAATGATATATCTTTCAAAAAATATTAAATCACACACATCATTAACTAACAACAATGTCTCTTTCACAAGGAAGCAATAATGCATTGTATGGTGAGAACATTCATTGGAGAACCAACGAGATATATGTTGAAGAAAATGGAGTAACCAACCTCATGTAGGGGTTTCATATGTTCATGACCACCCTGATTACACTCAAAGACTACATTCACCTAAGGTAGACAACCTTGGAGGAGATGAAGTAAGTCTTGGACCAAAGGAGACCTCAAGGCCTAGAACCTCCTCAAAACTTGGAAAAGGTAAATCAAGGGACCCTGGAAAATACTATAGGACCCATGGAAACCCTCCCAATTCCTCCTCTTCCTTTTACTCTTCAATGTCTAGTTATGATGAAGATGAATGTAGGTATAGAGCTCATCATTGGCATCAAAATAAAAAAGAAAATAAAAATCAAACCCATTGTAGAAATCAAAGATGTCAAAATGAACATAGACAAAATCATCACAATCAAATGGATGGAAATAGAAATTTTCATCATATCAAGTTTGATGATAATAAACCCGTGTTGGCCATTAAGAGCCTGATACAGATCATAGAGGTGGTTAAGATATCCCATAGGCATCATAGGGAAAGTCACCTAGCTAGGTTTGATATAAACAATATTTTCAAATCCATAGGAGGCTATGATTTGGATTCATAACATCATGTACATGCCTTCTAAGATGCCTATGCCTTCTAAAACATTGAAAGTGGGTGAAAAAAGCTTAATCTCTTTACCAAGATACTAGTTGACAAAGCCGAAGTGTGGTATAGATCACTGAAACCAAATTCAATATGATGGTGGTCCACAATGTTGGAACTCTTCAATGAGAAATACCAAACCTACGTGAGAGTGTCCAACATGATGAGACAAATCCAAGGATGAAGACAAGAAGTTCATGAACCCTTGGACATGGCCTTAGATAGATATTATTTTCTATTGAATAGATGCCCAGGCCATGGTTTCTCTAAGGAAGAGCAACTTTTCCACATCATAAATGGGCTTCATAATGAAACAAGGGAGCCCCTTGGGATGTATGTCCTAGGTCAATTATATGAGCTATGAACCCATTAGATCTAAGAGTTAATCGAGTGTGTGGAAAAAGAAGAAGGAGAGATATGCAAATGGAAGAATGTTGAGAAATATCACTGGGACCCAACTCTTCAAAAGAGGTAGGTCCATATCTATAGTAAGGAGAAAGAGACTGCTCTTGATAAGGTGATTCCACAATGATCCTTGCCAATACAGTAGTCTATTGATGAACTTGAAACAAATTTTGACAACATTTCAAAGTGGATATACGAAAAAGTTACAACTTTCATAAAGACTATCGAGGAGAAGGTAATGCGAAATGAACTAGGAAATCACAATAAATGGAGGAAGCAGAATCAAGAAACAGCTAGGAACACTTATCAACAAACAAGGGAAATGATTGAAGAAAGTGATGCTATAGACTCAACCACAAATGCAGATGATGGATGTGACATCTACATATATGACCACTTGAAAGGCCATTGCCCATTCATGTCACATCTACATGAGTATTGGGCGTCTGCATTAAATCCCAAATTTGTACAAAAGCACATGCCTAAGAGATTTCCTTTCCCACATGGTAATTATAAATAGTTTCACAACCAATCATACTATTTGAGGGGGACTTATTACTAGCCTCAACACTATCATCAACCACAGTGGAAAAATCGATAGTCGTGGGGGAGGCCATCACCAAACCAGTCCTTAGTACCAGCCAAAACCATACAGATATTATGTTCAACACCCTATTTCTTCAACTAGTTATATGTCATCTACTTCAAATCATCACTATCACTCTCCTCACGCCTCACGCCTCTTACCATCCATCCTATCCTCAATATTCTCATCCTCTACCTCATTACATGCCATCGCCAACAACACAGGAAGGTTCAATGCCACAACATCAACAAATGAATGCCACTTGTGTTGTGAATGTGCATAGACATGCTGATACCAGTAGGTTCCCATCATAAACTCAAAAACATCCTTTCTTTAGGATAACTCCCAGGCTAAAGCACAATAGTTAAAGACCTACCACATCATCTAACCCAGCACAATGCTAATCTAGTACAATGCCTTCCCCTTCATGACCAACATCCTCTATGTTTACGCAAGGGCCACCATCCATCATTACTCCAACACCCAACCAAAGTAATGAATCTAGTAATTTGGGAAGACAAATGAATCCATGCATACTATATCATGATCAAGGGTGCAATTGTGGTCCATACATCCACAATGTTAACACAACTCATACTCTAACCCACCATATGTTTAACAACCAAGTTTATAAACAACAAATTGTCTATGTAGCCATCGCTAAACCCATAGACACCCAATGGCTTAGAAATTAAAGGTTAACAATGCTTTATACATGCATGGAGCCTACCTATCTGCTTATTAATTCTTGTCATAGCCAAATGCTTAGTCATGGGGGAAACCCCCCATTCTAAACTTTAGAATTAATAGGCATTTTACATCTTTTTATTTTATAATTTTTTATCATTTTCTTATTTCTTGATACAATTTTTCTTGTCCTTCTCAACTTTTTCCACCTTTTGTTTTCATTTCCTTTGTTAAGTAATCTTGCTTATGAATAAAATGATCATGTAGACCACTAAAGTGAGGTTCTCTCTATGTTATCAAGTCATGAGGGATTACTTGTTTGAACAGTGAACCACATCATCCATCCACTCATTCCATTAATAAGAGGTTCTTACCCTGGTTATAATGATATTCTTTTTCATCACCAAAACTAAAAATAAATCCATAATCATTATGCTTGGACAGAAAAGTAAATTCATAATCATTATAAAATTGATAAGATTATACAGTTTCTTCATGTTTTAAGTTAAAATTATTTCTCTATATAAGTTTTTCATAGCATTAAGTAAACCAAAATAAACTTTAACTTTGATAAGTCTACTTTGTAATTATTCTCATACAACAAAGTCAAATGCTTTAGTAAATTCAATAAAGTAAATAAATTTTTAAAATTATTTACTCTTTGATTATTTAATACTATTTTTAAGAGTAGTCAGATGATGTAGCATAAAATTCCTTTTTCCAAATCTTGCTTATGAAACTATATGTAAATTATTTCTTTTTGCCTAGGATCCCAATATATTCTCTAAACTTGTACTTAATAATATTATAACCAAGTTACTAATCATAATTAAATTGTAATTATTCAAATATAATTTGTCTCTTTTTTAAAAAAAACATAACAACTTTACTAATCATCGACTATCTAGTCAAACCATTTTAAAGTTATTTGTTAAATATTTTTCAAGTCTCTTTCTAAACTAACTCTCCACTACACTTTAATAATTCAACATATAATCTTTTTACATCTACAACTTTTTTCAAAAGCTAAGTTCTTAATTTTCTCTACTGTTTCATCATACATAAGTTGTACAATATATGGAGGTATGCAACTTGTTATGTTATTTACCTTGTACTAAAACATATTTTTAGAGAACCCTTCTATAGGTGTAAATAAAATATCATTGCTTGAAGAATCACTTTTTTTTTCTAAAAGCTTCTAAAAATTTCATAGATCTTGCTTTAACATTTGTACTATATTGTTTCAATGCTTTTTTAGAAATTTTTATTTTAAAGCAATTTCATGTAATATTTATTCAAAGCTACATTTTTATTAAATCAAAGATTTGGAATTTTTGATAGCTTACATTTGTTATAGACATTCTTCATCAAATTAATTCTACTTGTTCATAAACTTATATTGCACTGTAACATTTTTTTGTATCCTCTAGAAAAATGTCTTCTAACTAATCTTCAAATTTTTTTTATTTATAACAATTTTTTATACCTCTTGCTAAAATGATTATATATATATATTTATAATATGTCTTCTTATTTGTATTTCATATTATTAAAACACATTTCTTTAATGGAAAACTATATAAAATAATTCATGAGTAGCAAGGTACCCCTACGCCCAACCATACAAATACGAGCGTTCATGCTCAATCCGGTCGAACTCCAAGGATTAAGTGATTATGCACCTATGTAGAACAAGGATGAGTTATGTAATCATTATCTTCCCAAGCTTACTTGTAAGGAAAAATTGTATAGTTAAGTAAACTCGAGGTATGTGATTTTTATTATTTTATGTTTTATGCTTTTGATGGTTAAAAAAGAGAAATGAAGTAATTTAATAACTAATTTGATTTAACTAACTAACTATTCTCTAACTAGTCCTAACACCATCATCCATTCCCACTCTTTGAACACATCCTGAACCAGTGCAACACTACTGGGATTACCAAACGCTAGTCGTTACTGGGTTACCAAATGTTCCATGTTTGCTTGAAGTGCTCATGCTGAGTATGCTAATTCATAGATAGCTGATAATTATTAATTTGATAGAAATAATATTAATTAACTAATGAAAGCATAAAATAACAATAAATAACATTGAATGCAATAATTAAGCCATTCTGGATGTTGCAAGGTTTATCACAAAGTTTGTCTTTATTTCCGGACAAAAGGTGTGCTTAGGTACACAATGCTCGAATAAAGATTTGTTCACTCTATGACTCCTACTGCAAGCACTCAGAAATAATTCTACCTTTGGAATAAAAAAACTACAAGAGTTTGGCTAAGGGACTAAAAAAACTAATGTCAAACCAAGTGCCCTTGTCTCCTATTTATAGCCAACGAGACAAGTTTTGACATCACGTGCTCAATATCACTTGGCCCATCCGATATCGCATATCCGATATCGAGGGTTTGATATCATGGATCCGATATTGAGTTGCTTATTTGGTGACTCATCATACCCCCACAATTGAATGAAAACTTGTCCTTGAATTCCTTACAAAATATTGGGAAGGTATGGGAATATTGACTAAACAACAACTAATGATGACATGGAATGACATACTCAAAATACCCGGTGAACGAATTGACAAATGTATTACAGCATTGGTGTTCATAACCATTGTGGTGAACACTGTACATAGATGACATACAATCCCTTATTTGACAACTTGAAGAGAGAGAGAGAGAAAAGAAAATGTGGTGTGTTCTTGCTGATGTCAAAAATGTGCACACCATTGTTCATCCATGGCCACATGACTTAGCTTGTTCCTTTCATAAATGCTCTTGCTCTAGTCTAGTTTGAGTGCTCCCTCCCATTTCAATCCATTATTCATGTGATCGCCATCTGCACACACAACACAATCACAAATTATTAAGGATAGATAAGATATAATGTAGTTGGTACCTTGCCTTAATATGAAACACATTGGATAGGTTGTGGGTATGGTAGATACTAGGTTAGAGGTTTGTAAGTGATAACTACCCAAGGTGTAGGGGCAAGATAAGTAATGGAATGGAAAAATTCGTGACAAGACCCCATGACTAAGAGGGAACTTCTAGTAGCAATAGGATGAAAAACAAAGAAAAAAAGAAAGATAAGAGGAATAAAAACGATGAAGCCAATAAGAATGCATAAAAGGGAAGAGAAAAACAAAAATGGATGTCATGGATGGGGTTGAACAAGAAATAGTTGATTGCAAGGAATGTTTAAGGGAAAGAACTTAACAATTTATCTAAAAAGAAATGCGAGTGGGTCCTCCCCAAAGTAGGCTCATGCCCTTTATGCCCTGACAAACCCACAAACCAAAGAGTCCATAGGCTCTAGGAATGACATATGGAGATAATAGTTCAGAATTCACCCACAAGAATTTACCAAAGAATAACACTACAACAACCAAGATATAGACTAATCATAAAATCAACAATGAGGTAGAATACAGGAAGAAATATGGAAAGATAAGAGAGAATGGAATGAAATCCCGAAATCAAGGTTGTATAACATGCCTTGTGTATTATGTGGTTATGTGATTTAATAAAATTCAGCCCATATCTAGATTAAAACTAACCACATCCAATGACCTCGCATCAACACACTTGACCAACCCATCCTCCTGAAGTAATAAGAATGCTTCCATAAAGCAACCACCATCCCAAAAAGAGAAGAATAGAGAAACAGGAAGTGATAAAGGGCCTTAGTTAGAGGGAACCTTTAGGCATGGGTAAGATGTCTTTCCAATGCCATAACCACTACTTGTAGCCCATGTTCCTTTATTATGTCTAAGGGGTGTGCTTTGAATTCCCACCAGTCTTTTTTTCTTTTTCTTTTTTGTTGTGAGAACCACACCATGCAAATACTTATTTGATTCATTCAACTTCTTACTATTAGTCTATAGTGGAATGGTAGAAAACCTATGAAAAACATGCAAGTACCTAAGAGAATAGCCAACACAAATGTGTTGAATCCCCTTGAGGTCATAGCCTTTTCAATCCATTTGAATCTTCCTTTGGTCTGAAGAATACCAAGCCACAAATTCATTAGTATGTTAGATTAGAAAAAGGGACAATACATTTCCAAAATAAATGGATGCCATAGAATTAAATGGATGAATGGATGACATGGACTCATTACCTTTTTTATCAAAAGAAACCATATCTTAGCATCAACATTAAAAGTCAAAGGTAAAAACCAAACATTAGTAAGCAACATGATTATAGTATAATCCACCATCATGAGCACTTATTATATCATGAGTGAGAATAAATCAAAGAAAATGTAATAGAGAAAGAAATAGCAAAAATGTTAATGATGGTGTAAAAAAAACAAGTAAAGATGAAAAATGTGTAAAACAAAAAGATAAAAGAAACTAAGGGCTTAGAATGACTAGCATTGGTGGCCATCTCCCCCATGATTGAGTGAGAAGGAGGAGATCCAAAATAATGAGTAGGGTTGTCCATCAATAGAGGTAGTGTTAGTACTAGCCATTTTAGGCTCATGAAAAGGTTTGATTTGCTAGATGTTGACTAATAATTTCTTATTCGGGCTTCTAGGTTTATAGATCATCATGGCCCCTGATGGAAAAGTTTCAGGAATGATATGAGGTCCTTCCCACAATGTTTGAAATTTAGTTCATTGTGGCGCATGTGTAGGATTTCAATAAAGAACCTAGTTGGTATTTGAATTTTCTAATTCTAAGGACATGACATTGTTTGTTAAAGGCCTTGTGCAGTTCATTGGATGATAGGGAGGCTAATCGATTTTCATCTAGCAAGTTAAGGTTCATTAACCATTCTTTTTGTGCTAGACAGAGGTCAAGGTTAAGGTTACATGCTGTAGATAGTGTACGAAGCTCAGCTTGGATAGGAAGTGTTGGAAGTTTATCATATACTAACTCATAGGAAGATTAAATTAACACTAGAACCTAAATCCAAAAGAGCTTTACAAGGCTCATTTCCAGCAATTTGCAAATAAATGAAAGAACTTATAGGATTAGAAAACTTCCTAGTAAGATGGCCAACTTTAATCTAATTAGTGATGGCATGGGTTCACATGATAGTATATGTTGAGTGTAGTTTTTGTTTTGAAGAAAGCTCTGAAGATTCAAACAATGATGATTCATTTGGATAATTAGCCACTTGTGGTTGTAAGGACTTGGTTGGACTATTGGTTCTAAAGAAAGGTCTCTTCTTTAATCAGTTGTCTGAACCAATAGTAGGTTAAAGATTGATAGCTCTTGTAGCGTTACATTACTATGGCTGGGCAGGGAGCTCAGCTTGCATAGTTGGAGTAGGTGATAATGGAGTTGAGGGTGGAAGAGGTGCAGACAGATGAGAAGGATAGTACATATGTGGAGCATCACCTTAAGAAGAAGAAGTTTTATAGTACTCAAGGGTCTAGTAGTGAGGCTAAAGAGCAATGTGACTAGTAGAGTCACGTGAAGAGATTGGCTACTGAACGTAATACCCATATGGGTCAGGTTGATGGTAAGGGTACTGTTGATGTGTTGGTGGCATTCCTCATGATTGTGGGTGTTGCCACCATTGATATTGTTCATTCGATTGTGGTGAAGCTCCACTCGGATAATATGTCAAGGGTTGGTGAAACTGCCTTAGGTTACCTTGAGGATAAGGTAACCTTCTAGGTGTTTGCCATTTTTTAATCCTGGGTTTAGTGCATACACCCTAGACTCTTGTAGATGTGACACCACTAGGCAACAACCCTTAGGATGGTCATATTATCAAATCTCACATCTACCATCATTATTTGTGTCTAAATCCACAACCTCTTCAATCACGGCAACTTTGCCCTTACCCCTATTATGTGCATACTCAGCTTCTTTATTTTTTCTTCTCTCTTAGTCACTACTTTGTTCTCTAGACTCCTCTACTATTTTTAGGATAGTTTGAAATTTGTCATCTAGGGAGTTCCACATATGATCCACCTTTGCCCATACTTCTGATGTAAATTTTTGAATGGGGAAAGTCTTTCTACTTACAATCTCTTCAAGTGGTGACTCTTCTTCATTTTCACAAAATCTAATTTCCTTCTTTTGAAGGGAAGGATCTTTGTTGTACTCCTCTAAACTTTCTCTTTTCCTCAACTTGTCTTCCTCCTTGGCAACTTGCTTTAACAATCTTTGTATTTGTTGGGCTCTGAGCTCAGTTAGCCTTCCTTAGGCATAAGTTTAAAGGGTTCTTCGTGTTTCGTACCTAAGCCCATCTACGAAATGGCATAGTTGTTCCTTTTGCGAGTAACCATGGCAAGGGCAACAATGTAATAATGAATAATATAGGCCCATGATAGCATCTAAGGGTTCGTGTCCTCCTTGTTTCCATCCTTGGATTTGCTTACGCAAGTTGGACACTCAAGAATACATTTGATACTTATCATTGAATAGCTTCAACATGGTACTCCATCGATGAATGGATTCTGGTTCTAAGGACTAGTACCAACTTTTTACTTCCTTGATCAGTGTCCGTGCAAACAACTTTAGCTTTTTCCACTCGTTTTCTATATTCTACAAGCCACATGCATCGTGGAATGCTTCTAAATAGTTTTGAGGATCAGCATTGCATCCCTCTTAAAATTGTGGGATGTTATTCCTATCTAGTCTTTTGATCCTACTATCTTTCTAGTGCCTTGTTGGGATCCTAACAGCCTTTTTTATATCTAACATACTTTAGGTGGTGAGTAGGGGTTCATCATGATCATGCTATCTATGGTCTCTATGATGCCTATAGTATTCCCTACTCTCCCTTCTTTCATGATGTGTCTCTTTGGAATTCCCTCATTCCCTTTCTCTACTATTTTGTCTATGATTTCTATTTTTCTTACCCTTGTCCTCATGGTCTCACCCTTTGCGACTGAGTTCAAATCCTAAAGAAGAAGGGGAAGAAGATGATGAAGGTGAAGAAGAAGGAGGATTGGCACCATGACGATGCCTATCACCTTCTTTTTGGTGGTCGTGGCCTCAGTTGCAGTCACGATTGGAATGTCTGTCATTGTCATGTGTTCGTGTCCCTTTTTTAGACCCTTTGTGTTCATTGGTACCTGAACCTACATGATGAATAGTTGAGTGAAGATTCTGGTACTCAGCTCCTTGACTAAAGTCAAAGAGAGGAACATTGCTTTGTGGAAAACCTCCCGAGATAGGTTCACCACCGTTATTTTCACTTAGGACATACAGAACATCTTGAGACCACTTCCCCTTCATAGATTCATAATGTCTCTCCCATTATAGATGCCTCTAGTGTTGTGTCTCTATGGGTTGATAATCTCTCAAATATTTTCATGTACAACATACTCTGACTATAAGTGTTGCATACCAATTCATGTAAGAGCATAAAGAAGCATGCTTCAGATTGAGCGATCGAGGGGTAACACTATGTTACCTTCTAAATCATGCCATCACAGCTATTCATCTTGGTGGAGGATAAAGGTAAAGTTTGGTACATACTCATCAGGATGAGCGTATACCATGCAAAACTATTGGGGCACTGACAAATCATCATGTACACCCCACCTTTGATTGTTCATGGTATTGGACCTAGTCGATGAAGCACTCTCATAAGAAGAAGGAAACATGATTGATTACTTAGTGTGCGGTACTCTTTTCTAGTGATTGTAGGATAGCTAACTCTAAGGGTTTGTTCCAATGATGGAAGAATTTCCTAAGTTCTAATCAGCACACAAACAACAAAATCCCCAACAACGGTGCCAATAATGAGTGGCGAGGTACCCCTATGCCCAACCATATGAATACGAGTGTTCACATGTGATCTGGTTGAACTCCAAGGATTAAGTGCTTATGCACCTATGCTGAACAAGGATGAGTTGTGCAATTGTTATCTTCCCAAGCTTACTTGTAAGGCACAATTGTATGGTTAAGTAAACTCGAGGTATGTGATTTTTATTATTTTATGTTTTATGTTCTTGATGCTTGAAAAAGAGAAATGAATTAATTTAATAACTAATTTTATTTCACTAATTAACTATTCTCTAACTATTTCTAACACCAACATCCGTTCCCACTCTCTGAACACATCCTAAACTAGTGCAACACTACTGGGATTACCAAATGCTAGTCGTTACTAGGTTACCAAGTGTTCCACGTATCTTTGAAGTGGTCATGTTGAGTGTGCTAATTCATAGATAATTGATAATTATTAATTTGATAGAAATAACATTAATTAACTAGAAAAAGCATCAAATAACAGTAAATAATATTGAATGCAATAATTAAGCTATTTTGAATGTTGCAAGGTTTATCACAAAGTTCGTCTTTATTTCTAGACACAAGGTGTGCTCAGGTACACAATGCTCGAATAAAGATACGTTCACTCTATGACTCCTACTGTAGGCACTCAGAAATAATTCTAACTTTGCAATAGAAAACTGCAAGACTTCATCTAAGGGAATAAAAAAAAAACTAATGGCAAACCAAGCACCCCTATCTCCTATTTATAGCCAACGAGACAGGTTCCAACATCGTGTGCCTGATATCGCTTGGCCCATTTGATATCGTATATTTGATATCTAGGGTCCAATATCGTGGGTCTGATATCAGGTCGCTTATTTGGTGATTCATCAACAATGTAAAGATTTTATTAATTTACTACCAACCTGAAAGTTAATAATTTCTAGTAAAAGATCTATACAATCTTTTCTTGTTAAATCTAGTTATAGTCAACCACCTTCTTCAGATGATGTTTAATTTTTATGGTACAAATGTCATATCTATCACATAGATTCTTTGGGTCTTCAGTTCTAATAAAATTTATATTTTAATTTCAATTTAAGGATCATGTTGATAAGCAATCTGTAATTGATGGTAAAGGTTTTCAATGTAATGTAATGGTAAATGTAGGCTATCTTATTTGCAAGTGAATCTACCTTTTTTAAGAAGGTTGCTACTAAAACATAACTTTTTATTCTTACTTTAACTCATTTTGGTATATTAAGCTCATGAATGAAGGTTGACAGCAATGTAAAGGTTTTCTAGAGGGAAACTTTCTTACTAAAAATTAATTTTTTAATGATTTTTCAAGATCAATTTTCAAGTTGAACATCTATATAGCTATTTTTAAAAACAACAAATCTTTCCTTCATATGTGTGGAGTTTCACCTCTTCTTATTATTTAGCATGTGATGTACAATAAATATTTTTATCTTATTAATATTATTTTTAGGATCTAACAATGCCTCCTCCTCCCCACTAACTAAACAATGAGATAGAACTAAATAGACATGGTTTGCAAGAATAAATAAATACATATGCAAGATTTGGTTATTAATGCTTATTTAACTCTTAATAAAAGTGAATGATGCAAAAAAATTCATATATTCAACCCTATGTAGTTGGGATAAGGCTAGGATAATGATAATGAGGTATTATACATCTCTTGACATAGTTTCTTAGTTTCTCTTACTTTATTTTCCATTTTCATTGATGAGTTGAAGTAGTGGATAATTTTAGTTGCATCAAAGTTTATTAAGATTAAAATTTTCATTTGAATATTTTAATGTTTATTGAAGATTTGATCTTAATAGCAAAAACTAAAACTAAAATGAAATAAATACTAAAACTACTAGATTATTTTTTTTATCATGTCAAACATAAAGAATAATGTTGCCAAAACCAAAATGATGATATGTGATATTAGATCACGTATAGATGATATTTATTTTGATTCTAAATCATCTAAAGTTATTTCCTCTTTGTATTTAGCCATTACATTATCAAATAAGTACTCATGACAAAACTATATCTTTCAAAGGGTCTCAAATAGCATTTTATATACTATTTATAATATGTATAAGAATAAATTAGGGAATTAGAAACCTAAAAGTAAATGTATTATTAGCTTGTTCAATCAATTTTATTATACAATTTTGAAGATTGAAAACCATGGCTTTCAACAAGATAATGGACATGATTAGAATATATTCAAAAACATTTTTGCTATAAAATTTTAAGGTTGAAATTCAAATTTTAGATGATATTCTATTAGTAGAGATAGATATATATCCTAAATAAATTGCAACTCTTCATTAATTTATCAAATTTTATCAAAATATTCTTGTTATACTTGGAGTATACCTTTTTATAAAAGGTCATAATATTAATTGATGATTAGCAAGGTAACCCTATGCCCAACCATATGAATCACAAAGAATTCATGCATAATCCAATCGAATTTTGTGGACTTATCATTTTTTGTGCACTAGTTCTTTAGGAAGTGAATCTACCCTTAAGATCAATCATTGTCTTCCCAATTACACTTGTGATGTTTTTTGGTATGGTTAAATGTAATTGAGGCATCTGATTTTTATTGTTTTTTGTTTTATAGTTTGGTGCTCAAAATGTGGGTAAAAGGAATTTAATTAAATTAACTAAATTAACTAATCAACTAGCATTTAACTATTCCTAACAAAAGCATTCGATCCCACTTATCATGCATGTCCCAAACCCATGTATCCACTACTAGGTGACCAAGCACTATGCTACTAGGCAAACCAAGTAATAACACTACTGGGATTACTAAGAAAATATGTATTATGCTCAAAGTGGTTGTTCTTATGTGTGTAATCTATCTAACTTAATTGCTTTATTAACGTAATAATTGGAAAATATTTAATAACTAATGGAAAATATTTAATAAATAATTAAAAACATTAAATGCATAAATTAAATAGCTAATCTATCCAAAGTGCTACAAGGTTTATTAGAAAGCTCATTTTTATTGTTACACACACTATCATGATCAAGTACAACAATGCTTAAATAAAGATTTGTAAACTCAATGACTCCTACTATAGGCACTCAAGGAAAAATTCTAACTCTCAAATGGAAAACTACAAGAGCTCCATTGCAACTACAATATCTACTTGTCATAAATGCAACTACAAGCATGTATTTATATCCAACTACAAGCACTATGTCAATGGGGCCATGTTGACGCATGATATGATGCATCAACTAGGCCTCATCAACGTAGCCAAAAAAATGTTACTCATCATAACCCCATGACTAAATGAAAAATCGTCCTTGAGTTCTTTTGAAAAATTAGAAAGGTATGGGATTATTAACTGAATTTTTCTCAAATAAAACTAACTAACTTGATAAAAAATGGAGTGCAAGGGTGTGTGGATCAACACATTATAAAAAATGATGGTGTTTAGGACACAAAATTGAACACCATAACTTAACTCTTCAAATATTAGATAGCACATTCCTTGATGTTGTGAATCTATTGGAGAAGATCAAACGATCCTAGGCGGTGATGGTTCCTAAGGCTTGTAGGGACCTTCATCAAATTCATGCATGGGCAGTTGAGGTGGTTGTGGCGATCCTACTATTATTGCAACTTCAGGTAAGAGGCAGAAAGCATCCAGCAATGCTTTCATTTTCTCCTCACTCTTGGGATCATGCATCATCCACGTAGCTTCCCCAATGTGGGTTGGAATGGGCACATCCCAAGGACATAGTATTGTTGAAAACAACTACTTTACGTTGACAAACGAAGTAGTGAATTATTTGTGTTCAATGTAAAACACCTTGACTATGTTCTTTAACTCTTGATAGTCATTCATCTATCTAGCTAGGTTCTCAATGATAGATCATTGATCTCTAAATCATCCTCTAAGAACTTCGAGTTCAATTCTTGCCATCTCAAGCTTTTGCTTGATGTCCTTGTGGTGCTTCAACTCAGCTTCGTATAGCAGATATGAGCTAGCCACTTGCTTTTCCAATTTTGACCATGGTCATCTGGCAGTTAACATTATCAGGTTTGCATAACAGAGATTTTCCAACTCCATATAGTATGCAATTTTCTTGATCTCCAACTCTTTTAAGTGGATCCTCACTTTGTTGTAAGCGTTGATCCCATTAACAATGGGTTGCCACACTTCTCTTCCTTATTGGAGTTTTTGGAGGGCTTCATTTATTTTTACCTTTACCATCTAGATGTGTTTCTCAATATCTTCTTTCTGCAAGACAACCTAGTCTTTGAAGTGATTTTTCACTTTCTTAAATTTGAGAGCTTCATTCTTCCAGGTGACAATCTCAATGGTAGACTTTTGTTGCAAGGTGTGTACCCTCTCCATTGACAAATTATGATTTTCTATGGCTAATTTTCTCAATTTAGTGTTTACCCTGGCAAGTTGCTCCTATTGTTAATGAATAAATTCTTACATTTGATCCTTCTGAGCATTAACATTTCACAAGCAATAATTCTGTGTGGTTAATGTTTCATTCTCCTAGTGCATCTGGTTCAAGTCCTTCTGGATTAAGTATGTTTTAGCTTTAGCTATTGACTCTTTAAAGATGGCTATTATTGCCTCCTCCTTAGATTTTTAAAATTTTTCTTAAAGCTATTTGAGAGCTTCATCTCTTGTCACTACTAGGCTAAGGATTGTAGGATCTGAGTCGGGCATGAATTTTGGCAGCCTCTACTGCCGAGTGTTGATTTTGCTCTTGAGCCATTTCTAGTTGCCCCTCTAAAATAATGCATCTATCCCTTGTGTTTAGTAGCTCTGACTGGGTTGTAGTGATGTTCTTTGAAAGAGTAAAGATGTTCAGAGTTAGTTGCCTAGTTCCTACAAAGTGCAAATACATTTGGTACAGATGCTATGGATGCATTCAATGCTTTTGCTACATAGTTAGCGACCACTTCAGCTACTATTTCCTACTCTTGGTGCTACAATACCAAGATAGTTGCCCCTTCACCTTCCTCCAACCTCACTAAGAAAGTGGTAGCATTTCCAAATATTTCTAGGAATAGATGATGTGTTGATAGTGACATTGTCAACTTTCAAGTGTTGGGATCCAACCTCGTGGGTAGCTGAGTTCTTTGGGTAGAGAAAATGGGACCATCTCTCTCCATTTGGCTAACTATTTGGGCCATCTCATTAATGACTCATTGTTGGATGGTACATAGATGGATCTACCCCACTTATTCTTGCTTGTTGCTCTTGTTTGCTCAAGAGCTATTCTCAAATTTTTTGTAGATGCTCAATGCTTGCGTGAGCCTCCGATGTTGTTTCTTGAGTGGGTGGTGGTGGCAGAAACTCCTATAATTGAGTCATCACTGTCATCTTCTCTATCATGATTTTGGACCATGAATCCAGAGTATGCTTGAGTGTATCATTAGAGTAGCGAACAATGCCTATCCTCTTGCAAAGTTTTCATATGAGGCATGGATAGGGCAAGGTCTTCCTTCCACATTCATTTTCTTTGAAACATTTTTCAATCTCCAAGTATAGTAGTTATGGAAGGTTAATAGGGAAATTCCTACTTAGAGCAGTGTGTGCTTAGGTAGAGAAAGCAGTTACCTTGCTTGGCCTCACCGTTGGATTGAGGTGATAGGCCATAATCTTGAAGTAAATCTGCTCCATCGATGTGAGTGCATCATACACCTTATAGTCCATCTTGCAACAACGTTGGATCCACTTCTTCTTAGCCTTAGGATCACCTTGTGTGGATAATTCTACTAGTTGTGTTCTAGTGTCTAGCAACCCAAGTTCCTCTGAAATGGCTTCTACTAAGTAGGACCCTTGAATGTCCTTGATCTTGACTATGAATCCCAACCTTCGATTATTCTAGAAGAGGTATGTTTCTCCCATGTACCACTCCCCACTAGACATGATGATTGGCCACATGGGAGAGGTTTGTAGTTGAGTCTTGACATCCTCTAGAGCTTTCTCCAAAAATGCCCCAAAATTGATCTCTTGAAGAACAAATCATTGAATCTTTTAGGACTTGATAATATCAAGGCAGGCTTGAGTCTAGGCTTGAGTCAAAGTGACCTCAATCCTTGGCACGGGTTCAGGCACTTATCCTTGTTTTGATTTTTTTAGCACTTCTTCTTCTGGAATCTATCAAACAAATTCCACTTTGAATTCCTCACGAAGAGGTACTGTTGCATGGGTCACCTCTAGAAGTCCATGGCCTTGTTCTTGTTGGCACCTTCTAGCTCTAGGCTACTTCTCCCATGGTTGCAAGGGTTCTCCTTCATATGGATGTTATTTTTATGGTGCCATCTATAATCACAATAAGACCATGGATTAGCAATCATTTGTATAACCTTAAAACAATTGGCATACCTTATCTCTTAAGGATTGTAGCACTTGGGTAAGTTGATATTATGGCTAATTTAATTAATACAATTGTCATTTTATTTATGTATTATCATTAATAAATCATCTTGAAGGTTGTTAGAAGGGTTAACTTGTAAAAAAGTTGATGTTTATATGTGGTTAAGGTTATTAACCCTTGGGGTAGTTAAAAGAATTTTCAAAAGATTTCATCAACTTTTTCATCGAAAACCTTAAGGTTTGCGGCTCCCATGATAAAGATCTTACCTCTAGTAATCACAGGATTGAAAAATAGAGTAATTTGGACAAATGGTTGGGACGTTATGAGCTCTAGAAGATTTTGGGCTTTGAAAATTTTCAAAAACTCCTCTTGTGTTATGAGAAAATGGCAAAAAATTGCAAGGTGTTCAATGGTATATATAGGGTTTTTGCGCTACATCAATGAGGCCTAGTCGATTGGGCCTCATCAACTAGGGTGGCTATGTCAATGGGACCTCAACAACACAACCACTAACCACTAGAGTCAATGTTTGAATTTAGTCAAACTTTGACTTTAGTCAAACTTGCAAAATATGAAGAGCTTCAGAGTGAAATTAGTATCAAATGAAATCTTAAAAGATAAAGAATAGTACAAAAACATGAGAAGAGGGTGTTGAAGCTCTTAAATTTGGGGGAAAATGAAGAAAAATTGATTTAGTGGATGAATGAAATGAAAGATTAAGGAGCACTAAGTGGTGTACTTGATGGAATATGCAAAAGATAGAATTGTAATGATTTCAAAGGTAAGAAACCTTAACTAATCAAGCCAAAAGCTATGTAAGTGGGTCCTCCCCATAGCAGGCTTATGCCTTTTTTTCCCTTGCATAACATCAACTAAGAAGTCTGTGGGCCCCATAGTCAATTTAATGATCATGACAAGGACCAACCCAAAAGGATCTACTAAAGAATCTCAACACATCAAACCAAGACATAGAGCATAACATAGAACCCGATAGTGAGGTGAGTTATGGTAGCATGGATGGATAATAGAGAAGGTATAATGGAGTTTTGAATTGAGGTCACAAGCAATCCCTTGTGGAGTTTGTGTTTAAAATGACCTGAAAGTCCCATCCTCGGTCCAGACCAAAACCAGCCACTTTCAATGACTTCGCAACTCAAAACGCAAGAGTGATTCCACAAAACAACCACCATTCCACAAAGAGAAGTAGGAAGTTTGAGAGAGGACCTTAGTTAGAGGGAACCTTCAGGCATAGATGCATGTTGTTCTAGTCCCATAACCAGTTCTTGTAGCCCATTTATTTGTCTAAAGGATGTGCTTTGAATTCCTTTTTTTTTCTTTGGAAATGGAAACCACACCATGCAATGACATATTTGAATCCCTATTAGTGGGTCGTATGGAATGATAAGAAGTTCATGAAACACACTCAAGCACTCAAGCAAGCAGAAGAGTATAAAGAGTATTGAGTTCCCTTCAAGTCGCACCCTTTACAAACCTTTGAATCCTTCCTTATTTCAAAACTACCAAGGTTAACCATTGATTAAAAACTTTCTTTAATGAAAGGGACCTCAAATTTCCAAAATAAGTAAAACCATAGAGTTCATTGGATGGGTGAATGATGTGGACTCACTACCTATTCCATGAAAAATAAACCCTGGCAAAGTAATTAGACATCAAAATTCAAAAATAGAAACTAGACATTGACAATCACAACATGTAAACAGTAATAGTGGCACTGTGTCCTATGACAATTAAGAAATTTTATTAGAAAAATAAGAAAATATCACACTTGAATCAAAATAAAATAAAGTAAAATATATAAGAAAGTGTAAAATAATCAAGAAAGGTTCAAAGGTACTAGTAATGGTGAAAAATTAGAAAAATTTAAAAAATAAAAAAATTGTAAAATAAATAATCTTGTAAAATCAAAAATGTGGAAAACAAAAAGTAGAAAAACTAAGAAGCCATGTTGATGGTTAGCACAAATGGCCATCTCCCCCATGACTAAGTTGAAAGGAGGAGATTTGAAAAATAGAATGTAGTTGTCCATCTGTTGAGGTGGTATTTACATTGACTCATCTTGGTTTAAGGAAAGGTTTTATTTGTTGGATGTTGACCAACTAATTTTTATTTGGGCATTTAGGTTTGTAGATTAGCATGACCCCAAAGGAAAAGGTTTGATCAATTATGTAAGGTCCCTTCCACAATGTTTGGAATTTGTGTTTTCGGATACATGTGTGGGGTTCTAGTAGAGAACGTAATCTTCTAGTTGAATTTTTAGTTTCCTAATTCTAAGGTCATGATGCTACTTGTTGAATGCCTTGTTTACCTCATTCAAGGATAGGGTCACTAATCAATTTTTATCTAGCACATTTAGGTTAATTAGTCTTTCTTTCTATGCTAAAATTAGGTCAAGATTTAGATCATAGGCTGTAAAGAGTGTACAGAGCTCGGATTGAATTGGGAGCATTGGAAGTTTTCTATACACTAACTCATAGGAGAATAGCCAATAGGAAGTTTCCATGTTGAACAATAAGCCCAGAGAGCATTGTTAAGCTTTGTTCTCCAATCCTTCCTATATTTATTAATGGTTCACATTAGTATTTTTGTAATCTCCTAGTCGGTTACCTCTGCTTGACCATTAGCTTGGGGGTGGTAAGGTGTTGTTAATTTATGTTCTACCCCCAAGTGGCATCTCTTGAGTGAGAAGATAGATAAGGATGACATTATACCATATTTTTTTCATAGGTGTTTGTTCACTTATTACTCTTGTAAAAAGGAGTTCTTTTAGAAACTGATCAAAGAGTGGGCTCTCCTCCTCTCTATTATCCCATCTTAAGTAAGAGAGGTGGTCAGTGAGCACATTCTTGGTCCCTTCTCAATCTACCATCGTGAGATTGAATTCCTACAAGATCACAAGCCACCATATGACACAAGGGCTCACTATTGACTTGTTCATGAGGAAGAAAATTACACTATGATCTGTAGCACAAATACTTTGTAACCAAGCACATAGTACCTAAACTTTTCCAAAGCATACACCACTACCATTAATTCTTTCTTCGTGGTGGTGTAATTTAACTATGCTCCCATAATAGTTTGGCTCACACAATGGATGTAGTATGGATGTTTCTTATCATCCATCTACATGAGCACTACTCCCAAAGCATAACTAGATGCATCTATCATGAAGTGGAAGGGTCTGGACTAGTCTACTGCTTGTAGGATTGGTGTTTCTACAAGTTTCTCCTTTAATTGTTGGAATGCATGTTCACATTCCATGGTCCATATGAAAAGTGCATCTTTCTTTGTAACCTCTACCAACAACTTTGCAATCTTACATAAATTCTCTATGAATCATCGATAGTAGCCAATGTGTCCAAGGAATGATCGAACATCTTTAACAGTCTCTAGTTGACGTGTTATTCCTTGGATTACCCTTATCTTTTCTAGGTCTACCTCAATTCCTTTTTACAAAATTTAGTGCCCTATCACAATGCCTTCTTGGACCATGAGATGGCTCTTTTACTAGTTGAGCCATAGGTTTGTCTCTACACACCTCTTCAATACTTGCTCAAGTCAGTCCAAGGCTTGCTCAAAGATGGCTCCATAGGTGGAGAATTCATCCATGAAAACTTCAACACCACTACCAATCTGCTATTGAAAGATACTAAGGACCAAGTATTGAAATGTTGCAAGGGCATTGCATAGACTAAATGGCATCTTACAATATGCAAAAGTCCACCAACAACTTGTGAATGTTCTTTTGGCTTGTTCTTCGAGTGCAATTTGGATTTGGTTATAACCACTATAACCATCCAAGAAACTATAATAATAATTCCTAGATATGGTGTCTAAAACTTGATCTACAAATGGCAAAGAAAAGTGATATTTAAATGTTTCCATATTCAACAGCCTGAAGTTAATGCAAACCCATCATTTTCCACCCTTCTTTGGTACAACTATGATTGGACTAACCCACTCACTATTTGTAATTGGATAGATGAACCTTGCCTTAAGGAGTTGCTCAATTTTCTCTTTGATGCTTTGCTTCAATTTGGGGTTCAGCCACCTCTATATCTACCTTCTAAGCTTCATGGCTAGGTTGGTGTAGATGCAATGCTGGCATATCCTTGGATCAATTCCTATTAGCTTTGGATATGACCAAGTAAAGGTTGTTGACCATTTTTTGACCACCTTCAACAACTTTTCTTTTTGTTTAGAAGGAAGTTTGGCATTAATTATGACTGGTTTACCATTCTTTAAAAATGCATACTCTATATCGGTTGGTATAGTTTTTAGTTCTAGAAGCTCCTTCTTGAAGTGATTTTGGATTTCCAAATCTCCCTAATAGTTATCATCATCTTCATTAGAGAGTTAGAAATAAAATTGTTCAATTTTCTCCATGCCTTCAACATATGCACAAGTGAGGCTCTCAGTTGGATCCATGCATATTATGCTGCTATTTAAGTCAATTATCAACCACTAGGTGTCCTCCTACTTTGTGGCTACTATGTACAAAAACCTTTAAATATTGATCTCTTATGCACACTGATTGCATGATTTAATGTAAGTGCTCTTGATTAGCCAAATATTTTACACACAATTGCACCTGTTATCACTATACATGATGCATGGAATACACTTATTGTCAATCTTGCCTAGTTCATTTTCTTTAGATATTTCTAGAGATAGGTCCCTTATGCCCATTTGTACATCAATCATGCTTAACCAAGTCCTTCCCCATAATGATGGGGAAGTCACTTTTGCAGTTTTCCACCTTGATCACAAGAAAATTAGCAAGATAGGACCACCCACAAACTATGGTCACAATGTTCTCTACTAATCCCAGAGGGATAGTAATTGACTAATCTGCTAATTCTAGATGAATTTTACTCTTCATAAGAGGTGGTAGGTTCCAGGCCTTGTACATGTCATGGGAGATGAGATTAACTCTAGAATTAGAGTCAATAAGAGCCTTGCATGGCTCATGTTTAGCAATCTATAGATAAATGCGTAGACTTCCTGGATCAAATCGTTTGGTAGGAAGATTGCTAGCCTTGATCTAGTCAAAAAAAGCATGAGATAGCATTACAGTGTGGATTCAAGGTGATACTTAGTTTGAAGGGCACTTAAAGGTATTGAACGTAGAGGATGAGGGCGATGAAGATGTAGGATGATCAGCTAGGCTAGATTGTGAGGGTTGAAGAGGACTACTAGGCTGAAAAAAAGGTCTTTTCCTAGATTGATTGTCTGGACCACTTGGGTGAAAAAATAGTTGTGAGTGTACAGCCCTCATAGCATTTCATTGTTGTGGTTGTGAAGGAATCTCACCCTACATGGATGGAGTAGGAGGTAACTAGGTTGAAGGTAGAGGTGTATGTGTAGACGGATGTGCAAGATGATATGGATATGAATATGGGTTTTCCCCTCAAGTAAATGGGGAATGTGTTTGGTGGTACTTTGGAGGGTAATAGTGATGTTGAAATGATGTATGACTTGTAGAACTTCTAGAGGAGATGGTTTGCTAAACATAGTACCCATATGGATTTGGTTGCCTATAAGGGTATTGCTACCTTAGCGGTGGCATTCCCCATGATTGTGGTTGGTACCACTGTTGGTATTATTTGTACAGTTGTGAAGGATTCCCACTTAGGTAGTAAGCTTGTTGCTATTTGTGGAACTACCTTGGATTGTCTTAAGGATAAGGCAATTATCTTGGAGCTTGTCTACATGCTAGGCAAGGATTCAATGCGTACACTCTAGACTCTTATAAGTGTGATACCACATGGAAACATCCCTTTGGATGTTAATATTGACAAATGTCACATTCAGTTTCATCAACAGAGTCAGACTCCACAACTTCCTCTACTATAGCAACTTTGCCCTTACCTCTTTGGTAGGCACATTTAGCTTCTTTTCACCCCTTATGATTACAATCATTATTTTTCTCTTTGGATCCTTCAGAAATCTTTAAAGCAGTTTGAAATTTTTCATCCAAAGACTATCATAACTTGTCAACCTTGGTCAAAATATTGTAAATATATTTTTGAATGGGCAAGGTCTTTCTATTCATCAGTTCATCAAGTGGTGATTCCTTCTTGTCACAAAATCAGACCTCTCATCTTTTGATGGAAGGATCCCTATTATATTTTTCAACACTTTCCCTTTTTTATAGCTCACATTCTTCTTTTGCTACCTACTCAATTAACCTTTGGATCTGATGAGCTCTTAGTTCAGATAATCTTCCTTGGGCATACACCCCAAGGGTTCTTCTAGTTTCTGCTTTGAGCCCATTTATGATGTGGAAAAGTTGTTCCCTTTGAGAATAATCATGGCTAGTGCATTAGTGTAAGAGTGAATAGTATTTACCCATGATGACATCCAAGAGTTCATGTGTTCCCTATTTCTAGCCTTAGATTTTCCTTCTCATATTAGACACTATGGAGCACGTTTGATATTTTTC
The DNA here is from genome assembly GCA_015680685.1 of Gnetum montanum. NCBI lineage: Eukaryota > Viridiplantae > Streptophyta > Gnetopsida > Gnetales > Gnetaceae > Gnetum > Gnetum montanum. Next base: position 345,542 of record MNCI01001300.1, read on the forward strand.
ATTAAATAGCTTTAGCATGGTACTTCATCTATGAATAGATTTTGGTTCTAGAGACTAGTACCAACTTTTAGCTTCCTTGATGAGTGTCCTTGGAAAAAGTTTTAATTTTTTCCATTCATTCTCTATGTTTTATAAGGCATAGGCATCATGAAAAGCTTGTAGATGCGTTTGTGAATCAGAGTTGTATCCCCCCTCAAATCTTGGAATATTGTTCATGTTTAGGCACTTGATCTGACTATCTTTCATATGCCTAGTTGAAATTTTCACTACCTCCACAATGTTGAGCATACTTCGAGTCGCCAATAGAGGTTCATCATCATCGTTGCATCAATGATTCTGATGATGGTTTCTACCACCCCTTTGATTTTGATGGCCTTCATAGTCATTGTTATTTGGATGATCACCTTCCTCATGATTGTTTCAATGGTGGCTTCTATAAGAATCGTTAGATGAAGAGGAATGTTCAAAACTAGATGAAGAGGATGAAGAGGAAGGTGGATCACCATCACCACTACGGTGTCCACCACCACTCGTACACTTATTATGATCATCATCCTTAGATCCCTTGCTATTGTGATGCTTGCCCGAGTCCCTATCTTGACTTAACCCAATTTAAGAATAGTAGATCATAGGTTTAGGTTCACACCCTCATCACCAATATCATGGGGTGGAGAATCTTCATGTTGAGAACTTTCAGTAGGAAGATCCTCAATGTCATCTTGATTTAGTAGGAATAAGACATTAGTGTAATGTTTTCCCTTTGTAGCTTCATGGATTTTCTTCTAATGTTGATCTTGTTTGCATCATGTTTCATTGGGATGGTAGTTTTGAGTGTCATATCCATCCACAACATATTCTTCATGAAGATCTACTATGCCTAGCTTCTTAAGGGTCTTGAGTAGCATCCCAAGCCTAGATCGATCGAGGGGCAAGACAATGTTGCCCTCCATATCAGGCCATTATAACTATTCATCCTTATGTAAAGCTTGGCACAAACTCATATAGATGAGTATATACCACCTTACACTCTTGTGGGACTGGTGGTTTAGTATTTTTATTCTTGTGAGAAGAAGAAAACATTTTGCAAAACAAAATAAAATTATCAATGTGCTTTTATAATTCTATGTATAGTGGGGATAATATTGACCTTTAGGTTCATACAATGATATTAATGGTATTCACTTAGACCTAAATAGTGCATGTTCCACAAACAAAGTCCATGGCAGTGGTACTAATGATGAGTAGCAAGGTACCCCTACATCCAACCATACAACTCACAAAGCATTCACATGAAATCCAATCGAATTTTGTGGACTTTATTGTTTTTGGTGCACTAGTCCTTTAGGAAGTGAATCTAGCCTTAAGGTCAATCATTGTCTTCCTAATTACACTTGTGACATTCGTTGGTATGGTTAAGTGTAACTAAGGCATCCAATTTTTGTCATTTTGTGTTTTATAGTTTGGTGCTCAAAATGTGGATAAAAGAAATTTAATTAACTAAATTAAATTAACTAATGAACTAGAATTTAACTATTTCTAACATAAGCATCTAATCCCACTTTTTGTACACATCCTAAACCCGCGTATCCACTACTGGGCAACCAAGCACTACGCTACTGGGTGAGCCAAGCAATAACATTGCTGGGATTACCAAGTGAATATGTGTTATGCTCGAAGTGGTCATACTTATGTGTGTAATCTATCTAGCTTAATTTCTTCATTAATGTAATAACTAGAAAATATTTAATAACTACTAGAAAACATTTAATAGATAATTAAAAACATTGAATGCATAAATGCAATAGCTAATCTATCCAAAGTGTTGCAAGCTTTATTAGAAAGATTGTCTTTATTACTGCACACATTGTCATTTTCAGGTACAACAATGCTCAAATACAGATTCGTACACTCAATGACTCTTGCTATAGGTAGTAGGGAAAAAATTCTAACTCTCAAATGGAAAAACTATAAGAGCTCTGTCGTAACTATAATATCTACTTCCCATAATTGCGGTTGCAAGTGCATATTTATAGCCCACTATAGGCACTACGTCAACAGGGCCACGTCGATGCATGATATGATGTGTCAACTAGGCCTCGTCGAAGTAGCCAACAAAATGCGAGTCATCATTAATGAGGAGAAAAAATGGTCTTATGAAGAAAAAATAATTTAAAACTAGTATATTTAGGATGAAGATTTAAATTTCAAATATAATTAATTTAGAAATGATTCATGAACAAGTTCTTACATATACATGGGAATAGAATACAAGAAAAAAGATTTACCAACATTATAGCCAAAAAAGAATCCTTAGTGCAAAAGTCTATATATATATACACACACATACACATAATCTCAATGTAAATTAAAATGATAATCATTTATGCTCTTGTGATGTCTCACTACCTCTTGATTGAGATAAGATAGTGGATTAATGCTACAAGAGATTAACATATATGTAAATATCAACAAATTATATTGCCCAACCAATTGGTCTTTATAAATATGTTGTATGATATCTTGGTCTAGTAAATATTGGAAATACATAAGAGAAATTTAGAAGCTTTTCCTGTTAGAAAAATTCATAGTGGAGAGAGACACATAATATGATATCATACTTCTTGAAGTAGAGATGATTACCTTAGAAGTTGGATCTATTTATTAGTTTATAGCATCCACTCATAATTTCTCTTATTTATTATCCCATAAAAACTGTATAAATGTGATATTGAAAACTCAAAATAAAGGATGATTTCATGAGGAAGTTTTATGACTAAATAAATGGAATATTTAAGAGCGTATTCTTGATTTTGATACTGTTGATGCCAACATCACCCATGCTAAGCACGGGACCATGAACAACAACAACTAGCTAGGTATACGATAGATGACATAGGCTAATCTATATTGGTCTAGAAGCCAAGTCATCTAGTCTACATAGTCGTATTAATAAGTTGATTATCATACAAAGTTATATCATTCTAAACTACTACAAGGACCCTATACATTGTATTTATCTAGTCATGTGGTTCCTACACCGCCATGTAGAATGATACTCTAACCAACAAGTTGTACATAAAAATTAAATCTATGACCTAAAGATTCAATACTATGAGTGTTACCACTAAATTAACACCTTCAAGTGCAAATCATGTGAGCTAACCAACTGAGTTAGGCTCTTAATGTTTTTCTTTTAGTAATTAGCTTATGGTAAAAGTCATTTGAACCATGGTCATAAAGTAACTCTATGTAGGAAGATAAATAACATGATATCATCATTAAAAAAGCATAACCAACCATGTTTTCATATTCTTTACATGATTGAACTTGTGACCCATTCCATAAAATGACAAGCCTTGCCAAGTAGTTTCTTAGTGTGGACCAAAATGGTAGATGAGGTCATAGCAAAAATGTGGGATGGTGGCTACTTACGATTGCAGTGGTGGTGGAGAATGTGGTGGTAGTTACACTAGGCAACTAGAAGATGGATGCAACATGGGGTGTTGGTGTTGGGCATTATGTGTAGAACATGACTGTAGTGGGAATAATTGATGTGAGGGTGGTGGGCGTAACCAACACAACGAGTGACTATAAAAGTCAGCCATGACCAACAACAAAGATAATGGAGGAGCCTCCCCTCTTCCACTAGGAAAAATGAGTAGATGGTGGTTTCTCTTTCTCTTAGGTCTATGACCATAAGGTGATTGCTGCGGAGTGCTAACAAACAACAACTGCGAATTACTAGTAGGTAGCATGTGGGAGCTTTTCAATGAATAGTGGTGCATGATAGGAAAATGATTTGGTAGCCTTCCCTCTCTCTAACAGTAGAAACTTTGAACTACACACTGTAGGTGCTTATTAGCAGTTGCAAGAAAAAGCAAGTTCCTCTTTCTCCCTGGGCAATAGTGGCACATGGCTCTTCATGATGTCAAGTGCATGGTAGGAAGAGTTGTGAACAGTGGCCATTGATGGCAAAGGACAATAGAAATCTCTCTCTCTCTCTATTGATGGCATGTTTGCAACTCCAAACTATGGTGGGTAGGAGAAATGATCGACAACAAAAACAACACATGCACAGTTAGTAGCAGGTAGTAGGGGCATGTCAACTATCTACATGTGATGGTGGCAGTAGTTAACATAGTGGAAATAGCTCTAAATGATGCACTACACGTGGCATGATGATAGTAGGCTCTCCCAGCAATGCACGTCAAAGGCTCTCCTGATGGTAAAGGCAATGCGTGAAGTGATGATGGCAAGCAGGGCAGGCTCTTGAATAATAGCAATTACTAGCACACATCAGAGATGCATTTGTAGCAATGTAGATACTGCTTATACATCCAAGGCATGTGACAATGGTCGGCAGCGCATTGCTGACATGCATGAATGGTGTGGGATCGCTCCCTCTCTTTCTTAGCAACAACACATGTGGCAATTAGCATGATAGTAGTGACAACTCTAGACTACGTGCTACATAGGATGGTGATAACATGTAGTAGATCTCCCTCTCAGCAATAGTGGTTTGGGTTTTCCTACATGATAGTGGACACCACCGATAATGATGAACCAACAGTAGTTACTTACTATACTTTCATTAAGTCATGAAATTCAAGATAATTATTCAATTTAAGTCTCCTTGATTTTCAATTTGATTTACTTTTTGAAATGTCACATAGCCCTCTCCAGCTAAGACTATTCCTAGGTTTCCGTGCCAATATGGGAGTGGCCCTAGGTGATAGTCTCCCTAAAAAAGTTTTCCATACTTCAAGAATTTGAAGAAAATATAGAAGAAACCTAAATGGTTTCTAAGTAATTCTTAATTTAAAGGTAAACTATTTAACAATTTCTATTCTTCATCAATTGTAAAGCACAATTAGCAGAACATAAATGGGACCTCATTGAGATCTCATCATTTAATAGTTAAACTATTACATGATTCAAAATAGTAAAACATTGTAAGAAGAATAATATAGAATATTAACATCACATTTTTGTCAATATCATGCATTTAAACACATTAAGCATAAGTAGGATAATACATTTTTTAAATTAGGTAATTTGTTCTAGATCACCTAGGTAGTTTTTTCTTAATTAAAAAAATGAAATTTTATTACATATGTAGACCTTTTCTCAATCTATTGGATAGTATAAATATACATGTTATGAGTTTTAAAAATATCAATAGGAAAATAACCAAGTGTTATTAGTAATAATTAGAATAAATCAACCAAATTTTCAATGACAAGATTCTACTCATGTTTAATGTGCTCAAATCTAAGACATTGTTAGAAAATTTAGTGTTCATATTCAATGCGATAATGTTTTTAAAACTTGCAAAATGCACATTTCCATTGTTAAATAGACCTAAAGGATCCATTAATGTAATTTTATTGCATTTTCTATAAAAAAATACCAATTACTATCCTTGGAAAGATGCTTGACCCTAGAAAAATTGAATAATAATATTTAAAAAATTTAGGGTACATTAGATAGATGAAGATGGAATCTAAAGAAAAAGCCTAATAGTTTTGGGGGTGTTTTTTAAGTACTTATCCTTACAAAAAATCTTGGAGAACCTCCTCTCTAGGATAGGAAAAGGATTAAGCCTTATTCAAAAGCATCCTCACAAGTTTAGGTTTTCTTCTAAAGAAACTGAAAAAACTCTCTTTAAAGACAAAAGAACACATCAATCAAAAATATTGAACAAATAGCAATAGAAGCTAAAATATTTTCATCCTTGAGCCTCCAAAACAAAAAGAAATTAATTCTATAAAAAATAAATTAATTATTCAACTTTCACTCAAAGCTTATTTTTTGAAAGTTGTAGTAAAAAATGACATCTTTGAGAATCTAATTATTAACTCATGAAGAGAGGTCATAGTTATGCTTTTGTTGTTGGAAAAAAAATTGTACACTAAAGCTTCCAAATAAAGTAGTGAACTAGTGGTTGAAGACACTTCCAAATGCAGAAAAGGAAGTAGAAAAAGTAGGTTGATCACCAAGAATAACTTCATTCATGTTGGGTTGAAAGTTTTTAGAAATTCTAGATGTTCATTTCCAAACATGCTATGCAATAGGATACTTTAAAAAAAATGAGAAAATGAGTTTTCACTTCCACAAAGAGGAAATTGAGGAGAAACTGTAACAAATCGCTTTTACTTGAGTTTTTGTGTTAATGATTATAATAGTTTTTTTGTGTTTGTATGCATGTTTTTTTGACAAGTTGTGTGTGTGCTTTGTTTGGATTATGGTTGAAATGGCTAATTGGAATAGTAATAAATTTGTGGACCAAATTTTTATATGTATTATGATTAAATGTTTAAATATTTATGCATAAGAAATATGATTTAAAATACATGTTGGAAATGTTTTAAAATAATAATAATAAATAATATATGGGAAAAAAATATTTTCTGTTCTATTTTAATAGAGATGTTGAAAAATAAAACAAAAACAAAGGACAATACTCTAAAGTGTGCCTAAGGAGCTAAAATAGGTATGTCAAGTTGGAGGAACCTACCCATGAATCAGGGATATTGTGTGCAAATACTATAGCCTTATATTTTATTTTTTATTTTATTTTATCTAAATGTGATGCATTTCTCTTTTTAGTTTAAAATAGTAGAGTATAAGTACCCTCTCCATTGCTATAGAAAGGTCACGTGATGACCTTTCAAGGCTTGTAAGACGATGGAAAAATTCAAATCACTAATGACCTAAAAAAGAAGGTGCCTTATTTGATTATGTATCTTGAACTACCCTTATCATGAATTTTTTTGAAAACTCTTTCTTTGTATCTTATGAAAATTCCGAATGATAAATAGATAGATATTATGCCAAAATGTTTTGTGATTATCAAGAGAATTGAACTTGAGATCTAGCAAAATCTAAATTCCGAAATATCAAAAATTGTTGATTTAGGAATTAAACCTAAAACCTGTGAATATACATATTTTATTGATTTTATTATAGTGATCATGAAGAGAATTGAACTCATGACCCATTGCTAGAGAGAGAGAGAGAGAAAGAAAGAAAAGAATATGAATAGTCCCTAAGAAGTTAGTTACAAGAAACTATTCATTATCCCTTATTCCACCTACAAATAGGAAGAGAGAGAGAGAGAAAGAACTTTAAAAAGAAAGACAAGAATATGAACAGTCCCTAAGAAGTCAGTTACAAGAAACCATTTATTATTCCTTATTCCACCTACAAATAGGGAGAGAGAGAGTGAGAGAGAGAGAGAGAACTTTAAAAAGAAAGAAAAGAATATGAACAGTCCCCAAGAAGTTAGTTATAAGAAACCATTCATTATCCCTTATTCCACCTACAAATAGGAAGAGGAGAAGAGGAAACAAGAGGACACACACAAGGCAAAAGGAACTATGCAGGATACAAAAAAGGAAAAAAAAGAGGCGTACAACAACAAGGATTATGGCTGAGAAGGGAGAGACGATTGTCACTGCTACAAGAGATAGTAAAGAGAAAGAAAACAAGTGCAGCATAGCAACCCAATATTCAGATAAGTCTTCCTAGTAAGCAAGATATCTAAGCAAGGAGGTAAAATGATCCATCTTTGTTATGTTTGATAATGGCTAACAAGGGCTAATGTTTTTTAAACTTTTCTATTCTTTCTTGTCTAACCACCTTCACAATGCTTGTATGAAAATACCAAGATTATTATTGTAAGCTTATATTTTAAATTTTTTTTTGAAATCCTTTATTACCCTTTCTTGGATCTCTCCGCCCATCCTCTGCACTCTCGTACCTAAATGACTTAGATGAGAGTTGTTTCTGTAACAATTCAAAAACACCAATAACAATTTTGGACATTTTTGACAAAGGATTACCAACAGGGGCTATGGATCCCTAATGTGAGGATTGGTACCACTAGTAGAAAGCAAGAGTATCCTTGGGCCCAATAATAATTGTGAATGCTTTAAAATTGTTGAATTCTTGGATTTTGGTTGGAATTTGGTTGATGAACCCTCCCCTTTTGAATGCATAAATCTTGGATCTAAATCTTGAATTATACTTATTTTTTTCATATACCTTCTCAAGTCTAATTTAAAGATCTTTCTATAAGTTGATGGAGTGGTGGAAAATCTAGGATGTTCATTTATGGTTATGATCTATCTATTCTCTGCTATTGGACATATGAATTTCCTAATTAAATGATTACTAGTACAATGGTTACAAGCATTAAATTCAGATCTTGTTTTTGTGTGTGGCTGGAAATTATAAAATATTATTATGTGATTGAACAAATAGGAGATTATTAATTTATCTGCTTTTGTGGTCATTTCTTTAGTTTTCAAATGTGCAAATTATCTTGATTAAATATTGCTTTTTAGGTTGAATAATAAAAAGTTTGATTTTTTTAATCTATTGAATCTTGCACAGATATTTTACTATGCCTATTTCTTTTTAAAATTATCTCTTAACTGTTAAATTAATATTGATTGATCCATTTTTGAGCTAGATCTAGGCATTTTTGATTTCATTTTAATTTTATAGGTTAATGTTTCTTTGATTGTAAGAGAAAGAAAGCCACCTAGGAAGTTTCTTCTTTCAACTTTCTTCTTTTTAGGGGACTTTGGGTGCTAGCCCTTGCTCCTTATGAATGGGTGTTACACAAACAATTCTCATATGTTTAAGAAAAAACTTGATAGGAAGACCTTGATGTATAAGACACCATAAAAAACATGAATTTTTGAAAGGTATGAGCTCTCCAAATATCTTTCATTTTCCTCATTCAAAAGTGCAATGATAATTGCATTTTCTACGCCTTAATTAATTTTTTATAAATAAAATCATTCTTTGCAATAATCTTGTAAGCAACTTTGGAGTTAAAATAGAAAATAAATATGATATATGTGTCACAACTAGCACATGTATGCATCAGATGTGTTAGGACTAACGTGTGCATAGAAAATCAATAAGAACTTAGGTTATTCCTTGTCTTTTTCACTCTTTGTTAGCTAGTCATCAGGTTTTCTAGCAAAGAGTTATAGGGGATCTTGGAAGTTGGGGATAGATGCGAGGAGACCTTAGCTCATGTCACTAAAAGAGTCTTCTTTTGAAGATTTAAAAAGAAAGTTTAAGTAAAGTCCTTGAGTGCTATCTCCACTTTTGAGAGGTTCTTGAGTTCCTTGCTTCTTTCCAAAGTTGATGGAGAAATTTGAGTGGTTCTTAAATTTGGTGAGGAATTCTTGGAGTTTTTGCTACAAAGGATGTTCTCATGTCCAAAATGGAGAACTTGCTTTAAAGCCCTTAACTTATTTGTCTGAGTGGTACTTGATTTCCTCTTTCTCAATGTTGTGTACTACTTATATGTTCCTAACAAGTCCTTGTTAGTTTACTAACTATTATAGTTGAAATAGGACTTGTGTGTATCTCCTCCTTAGGATAGCATTGTTGCTCATTTATTCTTATATTATGATTTTCTATTAAGTTACCCATGATAAATTGGGCTATAACTTATGCATGCTCTCCTAAGCTAGTTGATTAGCATAGAATCCCTACTAGTAAGATGTTTTCCTTTGTCATCTATACGCTAGTGTTAATGGCTTCTAGGATTAGGAAGGTATGGAGATTCTAAGTTTGAGATCATGGCTCAAGGTAAGAATGTTTCTAAGGTCATTGTTGTCAGTGATAGTGAGGATGAATCCAAGTATTTTTCCTTGTAACACAATCAAAGATGCATTATGAGATTTAAATTATCTATTGTCTTTCCATGGATTTAACAACCTTCAAACTAGGACCATAGGGAACAAGGTGCACTTTTATGTTCAAGAGTACTTTCAATTGAGGGCACTTAATATGAACGAGTATGAAAAACATTAAGGCCCTTCAAGATGTGAAGTTAGAGCATCATAATGGATTCCAAGAGATTTACCGATAACTTTTTGACATTCATGACCTGCTATTATGGTTGTAGAGTTAGCCTAACCTAGATTTAGCTAGTTTGTCCCTAGATTTAGATTCCCTAACATCATGACCCACGATTTGTGGGGATTGGTTTACCTAGCTTTAAAGTAGCTTCCACTCTGAAATCCAAGAGTTATATAACCATCTATGAAGCCTATCCTTGAGGGGTAAAGCAAGTTCTTATCTCCCCTCGATCCTATAAACACTTTAGTTTCCATCAGAATGTTTGATGTTTTAGTTTTTTTACTTTTCTGTGCACTCTAATGGACTTTATATAATAAAACAAGTTTAATTTGTTGTTATTATTAAAAATTATTATGTATATGTATATGTGTGTGTGTGTGTGTGTGTGTGTGTGTATTATTCTATCTTTACTATGGATTTATGATTATGCATGGAAAAAGATGTACCTATTTTTTTAGTTAAGTAAACTACAATGAAAAAAATTTTGGTTGTTCCTGATTATGATTTCCAACTACAATTGATACTCTTAACATTATAATTTTCCTTGTTTTTTTTGCATATGCATCTTCATGTCATAACTTGTGACTTTTGGGAGGTCTCCTAACTGAAAATTAGTTAAGGTACTATGTGCTTCCTCATATAAATTTTTGTTGACTCAAGTTATGATAGAGGTCTACCTTCAGATATTTCATTATATCCTTCCAGTGACTTGCCAATCTTAGTCTTACATTCCAGTCACAACTACCTTCAGGTATTCCACAATACCTATTTGGTGTATTATAGGAATATTTTTGATTTTTTATCAAGAGACATCACAATTCCATTATGTTACTTTAGTACTAATGCTTATGCAATAAAATGATGCAATAATCATGGAAGGGACAGATGTTGGTGCTTCCTCTTTCATAATGATTAGTACTCATAGGTATGATGATGAACTATTCTTTTCAAGGGTTTTCCTAAGGTTATTAAGATTTTGACATATATGTTCTCAAGAATGTATATATGCATTATTGCTTAACTAACTAAATAGAAAGGAGAGCTCTTTCTCACAATTCTATATCATCATTATGTTAGTAAGGTTTACTTTTGGATCCATTGACTAAGTAGGTGGTTTGTTCAAGGTCCTAGATTTCTAATGATCCACTAGATTTTATTCTAATTGTTTAATAGGGTCCTATCCATTTCTGATAGAATTATCCCCTATTGAGAAGTTAACTTTCATGATTTTTTTGTCATGATTGATCTTTAACTTTACTTGTTCAAGTTCCTTCCTAAGTAAGGCATTTTATCTTAGTTCATGTAATTCATTTATGCTATCTAGGCATCATTTAAGTCCTTCATCTAAGTCAATCTTCAGTTGCTAGGTTGTTTTAAGTGTTTTAAGTGATTAACAGAATAGGAGTCTTTTCATAGACTAGTCCATATGGGGTATGTCATGTAGTGTGTTTATAAGTGATCCTATGAGCCCATACAACCTCTGTTAATTTTTCAACCTAGTCATTCTTCTTGATATTTACTAGTTTTGTAATAATCCTATTGATCTCCCTATTAGACACCTTTATTTATCCATTGGTTTCTGGATGATAGGTTGTTCCCATTTTATGCTTAATGTTGAATTTGCTGAGTAAATATTGAAATTCCTACCCTATAAAGTGAGTTCCTTAATCCAAAATTAAGACCTTAGGGGTTCCATACCTATGAATGATGTTTTTAAAAAGAAATTTCATAGCTATCTTAGTGGAATAGTTTATGATCACATCATCCTCCATCCACTTTGTCAAATAATCAACTAACACTATGATATACTTCTTACCTAAACTTTTAGGATTGATTGGTCCAATGAAACTGATACTCCATAGCTCATAAGGTTCTATGGCTTGTATCCAATGCCTAGGCATTTCATAGTAGCTAGTTAGTCCTCCCTCTCTTTGGCACAAGTCACATTATTTAACATAGGTGTAACAATCCTTAAAAAAACTTGGCCAAAAATAGCCCATGTGTAAAATTTTTATTGCTATTCTTTTATTGTTGTAGTGACTCCCCCATCCTTCTAATTTGTAGCAATGATTATGTTCAATTATTGAGATTCAAAAACACATCTCTTAAGCATGTTATTCATACAGTGTTTAAAAACCATACCCTCATGTGCTAGGTAACTCTGGGAAGTTCTTAGGAAGTAACACTTTTGTTTATAAGATAGGTCCTTGAGGAGTATCTTTTTATCTAAGAATTTCTAAATTGTATGATATCATGGTTGAATTGTGACTTGAAAGAGGTGCTCATTTGGAAATTCCTCCTTGACAAGAAACATATTTGGGATTTCATTGAACTCTAGGATAGAAAAATGTTCTGCCATCACGTTTTCAATTCCCTTTTTGTCTACTAGTTTCAAGTCATACTCCTGCAACAACACTATCCACCTAATGATCCTTGAGTTTACCTTCTTTTTGTTCATTAGGAATCTTAGGGCATTATGATCTATATGAATGTAAGTCTCATACCCTAAGATGTAATGCCTAAACGTTTCCAAGGATAGAACCATATATAGTAGTTCCTTTTCTATGATTGTGTAATTACTTTAAATCATATTAAATAATTTTCTAATGTAAGCAATTGCATATGGTCTACCATTTTCATCCTTCTATCCTTAGTATAGCTCCCATAGAATTGTTAGAGGCATCTATCATAATATGAAATGGGTTTTGCCAATTAGGCCCCTATAAGATTAGTGCATTCAATAAGGAATTCTTTAGTGTGTTAAAAGCTTGGTCACATTCCTTGTCCCATTCAAACTTAACATCTTTTTGGAGAAGTTGGATTAGAGGTGAGGCTATCTTGCTAAAGTTACCAATGATCCTTCTATAATAGCCTACATGTCTTGGGAAAGATCTCAGATCCTTAAGTTTAATTGGCCTAGAAATTTGTTCTATCACTTTAACCTTGGTTGGGTCTATTTGGATCCCTTCTTTTAAAATCTTATGACCTAGGATGATCCCTTCCCGAACCATCAAAAATCTTTTACACTAGGCAAGTTTCATATTATGCTCTCTACATCTCAATAAGACCTACTCTAGATTCTAGAGTGCATTGTTAAAGCTATCTTTGAATGTTAAAAAGTTGTCCATGAAGACTTCTACTCTATTCCCAATCATATCATGGAAAATGCTATACACTAGCCTCTAGAAGGTTGCTAGTACATTGCACAATCTGAAAGGCATGACCTTATAGGTGAAAGTCCCCCAATGACAAGTGAAGGTTATCTTATATTGGTCTTCTAAGGCTATGTCTATTTGATTATACCCATTGTAACCATCTAAGAAGTAATAATATTCACGTCTAGCAATTCTATCTAGGATTTGGTCAATAAAGGGGAAAGGGAAGTGGTCCTTAAAGGTAGCAAAATTTAGGATTTTATAATCAACACACACTCTTTATTTATTCCCTTTTTTAGGAAAAACTATCAAATGGCTAACCCAAGAGGAGTAAGAAATAGGGTAAATAAACCTTGCTACCAATAATTTTTCTCTCTTGTTTTTTGATAACCTCTTGAATCATAGGATTAGCTCTTCTTTGTCTTTGCTCCACTGGTTTAACCATGGTGTTTGTATAAATTTTATGTTAGCAAATTTTAGCAGGAATGCCTTTAATTTCCTTATGAATCCATGCGAATGCATCTTGATGTAATCTTAATACCCTCAAGAGCTTTCTTTTTTGGGCATGCATTAATTTCTAACTAATGAAAAATGCTTTGTTAGAACCCAACATGACATATTCAAGGTAAGAAGTTAACTTGAGGAGTTCCACTTTTTCCTCTGAAATTCCTAACACTTATACCTCTAGGGACCCTTCTTGTCCCTCCAACTCTATGAGGGTCATGTTTAGTGGGAAAGCTTCTAGGTTTTGGAAGATTTTTACCTACTATTTGAGTTCTCCCATATCAATTTCCATAACTCCTAACCTAACAATAGTGACAAAATTTATTGTAGTCACCATGGTCCTCCCAGTATTATCCCCTAGGTGGAATCACTCAGCCTAGTTTTCATAACCACTAATGAGACGCGATATCGCATCCCATGCTATATCACGTCGTCCCCTACGATATCGCGTACACAATATCGCAGTCCGCCACCAAATCTATAAATAAGAGGCAGCACTCCCCTCATTTCTCATCCTAGGCTAGAAGTAGGGAAACTCTGGTAGTTTGATCACTCCAGAGATAGAATATTTTCCACGTGCCCACAGTAGGAATCCCCAAGTGAACGGATCTTTATTCGAGCAGCTTTGTACCTGAACGCAAGTTGTGTACAGCAATAAAGACGCGCTTTGTGGATAAACCTTGTAGTGCATGGAATAGGTTTATAATTTGTTATTTCCTACCTGTTATTTATTACATGCATTAGTGTGGCATGAGTATGACTTGGTTACGAGCATTGACGAATGTGTACGGCTAACCAAGGAATCGACTACTCATCGCGATTAGATTCTCTCACCCTTGTCTCCTAGAACGCGGGATGAGTACGACTTGATTACGAGCATCTACGGATGTGTACGGCTAGTCAAGGAATCGGCTACTTATCATGCTTAGGCTAGTTAGGTGCCTCAGTACGACCACTTCGAGCACGTGTGTTACCTGTGGTGATCCCAGTAACGATTAGTGTTTGGTAGCCACAGTTGCATAGTTCAGGGTGTGTACGGTAAGTGGGAACGGATGCTGACACTAGTTAATTTACACTTAAGACATTAGTTAGAGTTAGTTAGTTTCTCAACCCTTCACCCTTTAGCATAGGAGAAAAACCATAAAAGACCAAAAAAATCATATACCTCGGATTTACTTAACCATACACCGTGACAACAACAAGTAAGTCTGGGAAGACAACGACTGATTAACCCTAAGTGTTCCATGCGGCATTTAGGCATTTAGTCTACGAAGTTCGACCGGATCGCACGTGCTATGCTTGTTTCATATAGTTGAGTGCAGGGGTACCTCACCACTCATCATTGGCACCGTTGTTGGGGACTAAGTGTTTGTGCGCCAAATAGAACATAAGGGATATCACTCACATCATTGTGAGCCTTAACGAACCTTCAGGTTAATCAAGAAAAAAATTATATAATAGTAAATCAGCACACTAATAAAAATGCCTTCTTCTCATAAGAGCAACTCACCGCCTGAGGACCACACACGAGACAGTCGGCAAGATAAAATGCATAACCAGAATCAGCCAAGTCCTAAACAATATAAGATGACATATACTCATCTCGATGAGTATAATCCTAATTTTACTTTTGTTCTCCATCAAGATGAGCAACTGCGGTGGAGAGATTTGCAAGGTAACATCGTGTTACCCCCAGATCGAGCTATCTCTCGCATGCTTTTCCATGCCTTGGCGCAGATTGGCATGCAAGAACTATTTGCTAAATACGTTGCGGAAGATTTTAACATGAGGGATTATTATCCCACAAATGCCCAACATATGAGAGATTTAAGGCAGGAGAGTCAACATGCACTTTTTAAGGGCAAGGTCCCACATGTCTTTAGCGAAATAGGAGATGAGGAACCCCTTATCACGGGTTCTTTAGCAAAGGATGTTCCCGCTTCTAACAATGGTAAGGAGGATGAGTATCAGAACCTACGATCAACGATACATATCCCTGGTTCTGATGCCCGTGAGCACCAACTGTTCATAGAGGGAACAACCACTTATGCTAAGGACAGGCACCTAGATCATCACAACGATCGAGGCTATAGCAGCCGAAGAGAAGGCAAGAAACATCATCATGGTGATGGTTCCCCTTCTTCTTCCCCTTCTTCACATCACTCATCCTCTCCTTCCATATCTAGGCACAACCACCATGAACATAAAGGTGAGGATAAAAGTAAGAAAGATGAAAGACCTCGACGTGAAAGTTAAGAGAGAGGATAAGGGCAAGGATGTAGGGAGAGTAGGGAACAATGCAGACATCACAGGCATCATGAAAGAGATGATCATGACGAGCCCCTACTCGCAACCTAAAGTATGCTTGACATAACGGAGGTAGTTAGGATTCCCACAAGGCATTTAAAGGATAGCCGGATCAAGCGTTTAGACATGAATAATATCCCATGGTTCGAAGGGGGATATAATGTTGATCCACAAAATCATTTACAGGCATTCCACGATGCTTGTGCCTTGTAGAATATAGAAAATGAGTGGAAAAAACTTAAGTTGTTCCCACGGACACTCACCAAAGAAGCAGAGAGCTGGTACCGGTCCTTAGAACTGGAAACCATTAGGAGGTGGAGTGCGATGCTAGAATTGTTCAACAAGAAGTATCAAATGTACTCTAGAGTGTCCAATTTGCGTAAGTAGATCCAAGGCTGGAAACAAGGTACACACGAACCCTTGGATGCTGCCATGGCCCGCTATTACACATTGTTACATCGTTGCCCGGGCCATGGGTACGCTCAACGAGATCAACTTCGCCACATCGTGGATGGGCTAAGAAATGAAACTAAAAGAACCCTTGGAACTTATGCCCTAGGGAGACTCTCACAACTTAGGGCCCATGAAGTACATAGCTTGTTGGAGCAAGTAGCAAAAGAAGAGGGTGAGCTACACAAAAGGGAAAGTGCGGAAGAGTACAACCGCGATCCCTCCCTTTGAAAGAAGGGAGTGAAATTTTGTGATGAAGAGGATGAGTCACCAATTGAAGAGTTGGTGAATCGGAAAACTTTGCCGATCCAAAAATTAACAACTGAGGTATCGGCCAAAGTAGACCAAATGTGGGATTCCTTAGACTCAAGAATTGAAATAGTCTTGAAAATTGTAGAAGAGTCTAAGGTTGAACAAAGTAATGACAAAGGTAAGAAAAAGTGGAGAGATTTAGGCCCTGCACATAATAAGGGTAAGGGAAAAATCACTAACTCCGATGCGGCTGAGGATTCTGATTCAAACGATGACGGTGGATGTGAGATCTACCATTATGACCATCCTAAGGGATGTTGCCCCATCGTCTCACATCTACAGGAGTCTAGGGTGTATGCACTTAATCCAAGACTCAACCAACGACAAACACCCCGAAGGTTACCTTATCCACAAGGTAACCCAAGGTAGTTCCACCAACCCTTAACGTATTATCCAAGTGGAACTCTGCCATAGCCCATCGGACAGCATCAGCAGTGGCAATACCCACAGTCATGGGGGATGCCACTGCCAACACAACAGTACCCTTATCGGCAACCCGATCCTTATGGTTATTATGTGCAGCAGTCAATTTCTCCAAGTGACTCTATGGGTCACGCAAGCCCCAACTATCACTACCAAGTTCGGGAGTACTTCAGAAGGACTCCTTCTCCTCCAGGAGACATCTCACACTCGTTCCATCCTCCTAATCTATCCACACCTCTTCCACCACAAGTAGTTCCCATAACACCTCCTGCTCCAACAATGCAAGGGGAACTTCCTCCTCAACTACAGCAACGTCATGCTATGAGAGCTGTAAATATCCAACTTGCTACTGGTTTTGACAACTGTAAAAAGAGAAGACCTTACTTCGAAACCAAAAGCCTAGATAAACTCTTGCAACAACCAATGGTTGAGGCCATGTACACTCCTCACTCACCATCTAACACTTCGAAGAACCCTTCAGTCCAACAGAGCATAACACATACGGTTATGTTAACGCATACCGTAACCAACTGGATCAAGGTAGGCTACCTTCCCAGGAAACTAACTGACCCTGGGAGTCCCTTAATCTATTTGCAGATCGCCGGAAATAAACCACATAGGGCTCTTCTTGACTCAAGTTATGGAGTCAACTTAATTTCATGAGAGATGTATCATGCCTGGAACCTGCCCCAACTTAAGAAGAGCAACATTCAACTAGAGTTGGTAGACCAGTCTATCACCATTCCCTTGGGATTAGTTGAGGACATCATCACCACTGTGTGTGGTTGGTCTTACCCAGCTAATTTCCTGGTGATTGAAGTTAACAATAACACCAGGGACTTCCCGATTATAATGGGAAGGGCATGGCTGAGTACAGTAGACGCATGCCTTAGGATCCGCAATTTTTCTTTCAAAATATCTAAGATAAACATATGTGGAAAGATTGAGAAGGGGAAAGTTCCATGCATCACATACAGTGATTCATCGGGTGATGACATGGAGGAAATGCCTCCATGCAACAGGTGTGCCCAAAAAACATTGAAACAAAGATGCCTATATGTAGCAACCACACAACCAATAGAAGACACCCCGTGGTTGACAGCTACTAGAAGGAGCATACAAATATGCATGGAACGAACTAAGGAAACCCACACCCATAACGAAAGCATATATACATTGGAACATGAGCATCGCCAACTTCCACCTCTTAATCTAAGATCATCAATTGGGAGAAGGTGGGCACTTGTTAGAAACTCAAACAGGCGCTCATTATTTCAGATCTCTCCCTTTCCACTTAGTCATGGGGGAGATGGCCACCTATGCTAATCATATGGGGCCCTCAGTTCTTTTAAGTTTTTGTTTTACATGTTTTTATTTTACAACGTTTTTTGTTTTACACATTTTTGTTTTACAAATTTCTTTAACTTTTCTACTTTTTGTTTTACAAATTACTTTAACTTTTCTACTTTTTGTTTTACAAATTTCTTTAACTTTTCTTGATTTTGNNGGGATTTCTCAAACTAAGGAAGGACTCACAGATTGAAAAGGGTGTGACTTTAAAGGAACTTGATGCTCTTGTGTTGGTCATTCTCTTGGGTGGTTGAATGTTTCTGCTTGAGTTTCTATTGTTCCGATGTTACCCAATTATTGGAAGCTGAGACAATAAAAATAAGAAGTCTTTGCATGGTGTGGTTCTCACACATAAAAACACAAAACAAAAAAAAAACAAGTGAGAATTCAAAGCACACCACTTAGATGAATAAACTTGGGCTACAAGCACTAGTTAAGGAACCCAAAAGTGTTCCCTCTAACTAAGGCCCTTCTCGCTTCCCATTCTCTCCTTTGTTTCGTCGGAATGGTGGTAGCTCTTGGAGTGTGCATTCTTATTGCCCAAGTGGATGGTTTAACCGAATGTGTTGATGTGAAGTCACTGGATGTCGTTGGTTTGAGGCTGGAGTTGGAATGAGATTTGCCAAGTCACATTAATCATCAAACATACAAGGGGCTGTACACCACCTTGTCCTTGGGATCCCATTCCATTCTCTTCTCTTCATCCTTCTCTCCACTGTTCACCTCATTTCCGAATGTATCATTAGTGTATATATTTTGGTTGATGCATTGTTTTCTTTTTGGTAAATTCTTGTGGTTAAGACTTTAACTTTTGTTCCAAATGACATTCCCAGGGTCTATGGACTCTTTGAATGTGGGTTTTTTAGGGCATTAAGGGCATGAGCCTGCTTTGGGGAGGACCCACTGACATTCCTATTTGGAGCCTTAGTTAAATTCTTTCCCTTAACATTTTTGCAATTAAGTTTATTTTGTTCATTTCCATCTTGACATCCATTTCATCGATGTCATAGTTGTCCCTTTTTATCTATCTTTCTTACTCCTTTTCTTTCTCCATTCTAACACTACCAGAGGTTCGTGATTAGTCATGGGGGTATGGGGTTTGATTTTTTCGATTTTCTCCTAGCCCCAAATTTTTTTGTATTTTCTTCCTAACCCCTACACCTTCGGTAGTCATCCTTAATATATTCCCAGATCCATATCAGCCATACCACAACCTAGCCAATGAGTTTACACCGAAGCAAGGTATCAATTACATGATGATTCAATTGCCCTTGCTAATATAATATTGTGTTGTGTGTGTAGATGGCGACCATGCAAACAACGGAGCAGATCTGGAGCAAACACTTGGAGTGGAGCCGTGCTAGAAGCAGCGATGCAAGGAGCAAGATCGATGGCACGCTTACGGATGGACAATGAAGGCGCAATCATGGCATTGGCAGTAGCAACACTTCTTTCTCTCTCTCTTTCTCAGCTGCCAACAAAGGCCTGATGTCATTGTAATAAGGTGTTCACCCTTGTTGTCATGAACACCAGTTTTGTCAAGTCTTGTAATAATGATCCGTTCACATGTCATCCCATTAGTTCCATT
>MNCI01001300.1:365958-377703 GCA_015680685.1 Gnetum montanum
AGTTAATTTAGACTTAGGACATTAGTTAGAGTTAGTTAGTTTCTCAACCCTTCACCTCAATAGCATAGGAGAAAAACCATAAAAGACCAAAAAAATCATATACCTCAGACTTACTTAACCATACACTGTGACAACAACAAGTAAGTCTGGGAAGACAACGAATGATTAACCCCAAGTGTTCCATGGGGCATTTAGGCATTTAGTCTGCGGAGTTCGACTGGATCGCGCATGCTACGCTCGTTTCGTATGGTTGAGTGTAGGGGTACCTCGCCACTCATCAACCACGAGATCAGTCAAGTACTTGACCCTTGTATAGTTACTAGTAGGTTTTCTATGATACCTTATGGTTGCACCACTAATTTGTCAGTCCTATCAAGCTTATTATGGTAGGAAGACAAAGATGGCTTCCCTAGTTTTTCATATCCTTCTATTGTGATAATACTTCTGCGTACACTAAGGTTAATCAACCCTTTCAAATTTTTACCATTAGTGGTCAGTTCTATAATGGATGCCCCTAGGTCATCATACTTTTGAAGATATTCTCCATTTATAAATTTAGTTGACACCTTATATGGTTATGTGGACTTGATTTTAACTACTAGCATTTTTTGGTTCCTTTTTAGGTTGCTTGAGGTTTGAGCTAAAAGGTGGTTCATACTGAAAGCAAGAAATATCATACAATATGTCTAATAAACTGTATTCGACTGCTACTAAGTTCAATGTCTTACTATTCAGATTGAGCTCATTCTGGGATGCTAATTTCATATGATTTTTGGTTGTGCAATTCAAGCACTTACACCCTATATGTCCTTGTCTCCTCAAGATTTCCTCCACTCTATTCTTTTCTTTCCAATATAAAATTATCTTTTGGATTCTTGGAGGTTTTTTACATAAATTTTTAAAGGTTGGTAATTGCTCTTTTTATCCCAACTTCTAACTTGCTTGGTATGGCTATTTAGCCCTTGTTTTGTCTAAAAGGTCAACTTTGTTGATACCTAACCATGTGCAGAACTCATCAAGCCAAGGGCAATCTCCATCAATATGATCACCATTATAGTGATTACACTGATCTTACCCCTTCTGCTCTTGGACATGATAGACTAATTGATTGGCTTGCATATGGTTTATGAGATGTTGAGCTACAATATTTGATAATTCTTCCATCATTTGGACATTCCTACTACTAAAATCTTTGAACTCTGAAGGTTTAGTTTGGATTTCACTTATTTTCATTTTCCTATTGATTCTTTCTTCATCTTTGGTGATCCACCCCTAACTCATATGATAAAATTTTTTTAGTATCTATTGGATCCCCATGGAGCTGAGTGTTGAAATATTTCCTTCGACCATGAAGTCTAGGTCTTTGACTATGGATGAAGTAAGTCCTCTTACTAGGATTCTAAGTCTCTCCCTTAATAGAATATTATGGTTCGGGTACTTTCCTAGGGCTATTTGACACTTGTCTATGTACTTAGTGAAAGCTTCATCCTCCTTTTGCTTCATTTGCTAAATTTCATCTTTAAGTCTTTCATAGGTCCCTAAGGGTAGATACTTTTGAAGAAAAATGTTTCTTAGTTGTTCCCAAGTTTTTATAGTGTTCTAAGGAAGTCTATGGAATCGTAAGGCAACATTCTTCTTTAGTGAACTAGGGAAGTACCTTAGATACTCTAGTTTAGTGTCTATGTAATTTGCTTGGCAAAATGAATCGAATAGATTAAGGTGAAACATAGCGTCCTCATCTCTCAATTCTTCAAAGATTAGGATGATGGTCAACTTAATGCTTGGTCTATTATTAAAATGTTCCTCTAACATATTGCTATTGATTGGATGGTTAGTGGAACTTGTATAATAGTCAAGGCATAATGGGGATGGGTCACCATCATCTTCATAGATTATATTCCCATAGGTTCCCCTGGATGAGGTTCCTACCTCATCCAAGTTAATCCCCTTTTGGGCCAATTCTCTTTTTACAGCTTCTTTGGTTAGCCTAACGGTTTGAAGGATGAACATTTTTGTATCTTCTCCTAAATTGTCCACTCTTGTCCTTCTTAAATACTCTCGGCTTAGTGCCATCCTATATTCGTTTAATAGTATCATCTCTAGCAACGACACCAAAATGACAGGATGAAATTAGGGCAACTTAATAAGTGTGATTCTTAATTAACGTCGAAGCAGTAAGGACATTGTATTGCCTAATATGTACCATTCATTATAATAAAAAAAAATGTTCAACGATACATGAATCACCAAACTCCTCTTTTCATCCACCCTCTTTGAGCTTGGATGTATTGAGTTAGAAGGCAATAACAAATCAAACTAAACTATGTACAAGCAATGAAGAGAAAGGAAATAAAACTTATTTCTAAGCTTTAATCATGGAGGAGCTTATTCCTAAACCCCACTTAGTCATTACTTATTTCTAGATTAAAAAAACCATGTTCATCCTATTGCTAGGAATGATAGCATAAAGTACTTATCTTTTTCAAGAAAAAGCCAACGCCGAACCTTTCTTTGCAAGAAATAACACATCCAACGTGCATTATGCTCAACTGTTAGAAACGACTATCTTTGGGTCGATTCCTAAAAAGGTAGAACCGCTCGGGGTTACACAGAAAGCAATAAAACTTGAAATCAATGGTTCCCCTCCTCTCAGTGTCACCCGTTATGATTAACTGCTCCGCTCCTCGTCAGCATGCCATGTCACCTATAATAAAATAAAATAAAAGGATAAGAGTAGACAGGAAAATAACCAAAAATAAACGAAAAGTAAAATTTTCCCCTGTAATTAGCAAATATATTGTAACTAAAATATCAGGTTGAACAATCGTCTCTTGTTTTGTATACTTTGGGGGTTCTGCATACATATTTAGCTGGCAACTAATCCTGGAGCGCAAAAAGGCGACTAATATCCGGTGCGAAAGCAGTCTCTTCTCAATATCAAGCTGGAAATATCTTATTTTTAAGAACCCAGTTTTCCTATTGCGTGTTAAAGGAATAACAAATTACAATTTTTGATTGATTCCAAGATGAAATTTTAATCTGCAACAGGAGAAATGTACAAGATAGAAATGGATCCCTATAATCCTCGCATAATTTAAATCCGTGTAATTTGAATAATTTAAATACCTGAAGAATGCAATCCTTGATTCAAGGAAAAGGGACCGAGGCATTTTCCGAAAATTATGTCTCAAGAGTTTTCCGGTAACTTCATGTGCGAAGATCTTCACTTCAGTAATTCTACTTTGTAACAATGCTATCTTCCAAGAAAAACTTCATTTTAACTTTGTTTCTAATGTCCTTGTTTTCCAAATTGCTCTGTTGCTAGCTGCTGTGAATCACGCAACCAATTCAACATTTTGAGAAATTTCTGTGTGTTCTTACGGTCTAATTCACCAAGCAACGGAAGTTCAACTTGGATCTGAAAGAGACTTGAATGATTATTTTACCTGTCGGAAAGCTGGCGCATTTTACGGATCCACTATCTATTGTCGATTTTAAGACTCATCGTCATTCGACCACGACGTGTAAACGGTGGTCTAACTGTTGCCCTACATCCTACTCCAATCATTCCGACGTTCCTAAGTGTCAAATTTTACTAAATTCTGGGCACAAAATAAGCAACGAACTCCCTCACGCTGAGCAAATGCACCACCAATTTGGGTCAGAACGTCTCGTCAGGCATTTTGGGCTTTTCCTGATGAGAAACCAGAGTGAAGGATTGGTCACATTTCTTCATCTGCAGTTGAACATGCAAGCCCAAACCCATGCCCGGAATTGAATGAAAATGAAAATAGTGAATGCACAATTCCACTGTATCTGATAAAATCATTAAAATGGTAAACACGTCGGTACGTCCAATTCAAGACGCAAGCCCAGAGTGTAGTCTGTGTCTGATAACAGTGAAATAAATTGCAGGAATGGACAGAAATTAGTTGTACAACTATAGTGCAGTCTCCACTGACTTGTACAGCACCAAACAATTATGGTCACAGTTCCCTCCTGGTTCTGATTTTACCGGTTAAAAAACAATAGCAAGATAAAATGAAGATGGTGGCCGGCACGTATTCTTTTCACCGAATCAGACAACATTGAAAAGGTCGAGCTGGCCAAAGAGAGACGAAAGTTTGGATTCTTTCTCGAACATCGCTAATGCAGTTGTAGAAGTCTAAAGGCGAAGCAGGTTTTTCGGAAAAAATGCCTTGGTCCTTTTTTCTTAAATCAATGATTGCATTTTCCGAAAAAATGTCTCAAAAAAGGTTTTTGCAGAGTTTGTGTGTCTGTGGTACAGTAAGGTTTTGTTGGTTACCTGTTACATTGTTACTAAGTATTACCTGTCGTTACTAAGTATTTTAACCCTGTTAGTCATGAATTTTTGTAGACCCAAATCCGAAAACTTAAACACTAGTTTCCACTGAAAAAATGGAAATGTATTGAGTATTCCTACTCACGTATTCTAAATTCATGAAAGATTTGCTTATGTTTTCCAAGATGCTAAACCATCGTTACCTCGCAATAGCATTTTCAAAGAACAGCTATGCTGACAGTTCAGACTTCAGAGCTCCGATCTTGATCGATATGGTTTCCGATTCCTTTGCAATTTGCATGATTTAGAATCAAGTATTTGATTTAAAGAGACCATCATTGCAGTCTCTTTATTTTCCTGGTCAACCTTCAAAATTTCTTAAATCTCGCACCTGAGAGAGAGATTCTGATTATATACCGAAGGACAGAATCCTGTCTTGTTGGTCGATACATGGGGTGTGTGGGGCGTGATTGAAGTTACTCTGAAAGTACGTAACTTGCTTTCCTTTTCCTGCTATTTTGCAGGAGCCTTTGGTGTCTGTTAATGTGCTCGCCCAAAATTAAGGAGAGAACAGCTGTTTCGGAAGTTTGCAAAAACGTCCATCATTGAAAGATATTGGCGTTTTTTAACTAGTGGCCTTAAGAGAATGACTGCGCTGGGCTTTATAATATTTTGCCGTAAAGATGTGGGTTTTTAAAAACAAGTAGTTAATCATTTATGTTCATCACGACAGACGCCTTCGGCGCATTGTCAAGCCACCTTTTGCTTTTAAACTTGGTGGCATCACTGCTCTTGCTTTCCAGGCTGGCCCATTTTGCCATTAATGCTGTTTGGTTTGCCTTTATGATTTAACTGATTGCTGCCGGCACCAGTTTGAAAATACAATTTGAAAATCAAAAAGAAATTGTAACATGTCAGCTATATCTCCACTGCAATTCCTCGCGTGCAAGCAACATGAAATCTTGGTACCGAATACGCTTCCCTCTCACACTGCTACTGCATTGTGGAGCCTGTAGCTACTTTTTGTGTCTAATTCATGGCCTCACGCACCATTGTTGTTGGCATTTGTCTGCTTCATTTTGAGTGACCTCTCCCAGTTTTGTTTCTGAAACAGGAATTAGCAACTGATTAGTGGAAGTCCCTTCTCAACATTTACTGCAAAAAGATGAATGAGCAATGTCTCGGGCATTTCTTCAGTGGTAATGATTCTTGAGAATGACATTTATTGGAGTTTCATAATGGATTCTTACGAGGACAACATTTGTAACGTGAATGCTGACTCCTGCAAAAGGCTTAGCGGGCAAGGCAAGCAATCTTCTTGAAAAAAAATACGTATCTGGATAATATGCCTACATTCTTATTCCTTTTTATCTGATCCATAAAAAACCAACGATATAAAGCTGACGAGTTGCAGGCATGAATCTTGCAAGATTTATATTTATAATAAAAGTATTCTCTTTTATCTTATAAGAGCGATTCCGAATTCACCCCAGAAGCTTAACTTGTTGCAGATATGGCGGGGCAGGATAGAAACAGTGATAATGGTGGGATAGCTGAAGTTAAGGATGAAGAAGTTAGTGTTAGGAGGGACGAAGCTGGACAAGACATGAGCTTTGCAGGGAGTTTGAAAATCTGCAGGGCTACATTTAGAGTAATAGGTATGGAATGCTCTAATTGTGCTTCCTCAGTGGAAAAGATCATTAAACAAATTTCAGGTGTGGTGGATGCAAGTGTATCGCTTTTTGTTCACAAGGCCTTCATTCTATATTATCCCACCAATATCACTGTGAGTTTGATATGATTTCGTTCTCTCCTTGAATCTACAAATATCATTATAGTTTATGACCTTAATTATGTGAAAATAAGTGTTTATATAATACTGAATCCTTGTTGAATGACATGAAGTTAGCACATCCTGGTTAAACTCTTAAATTATGTTGTTTTGCTTATAGGAAACGCAATTAGAAGAGGCTATAGGCGGAGCTGGATTCGTAGCTACTTTGGTTGAAGGAGATACCCACCAAAAAACATGTAGACTAAGAATTACAGGAATGACATGCTCTGCCTGCTCAAGTACAATAGAGAATGGTCTCAATAAACTAGAAGGTGTCAGCCAATGTTCAGTAGCTCTGGCAACAGAAGAAGCCCTCATACATTATGATGGTAGGAAACTTGACACCAATGATTTGGTGGAAGCAGTTGAGGATATGGGTTTCTCAGCCGAGGTGTTATTCAGAGGAGATGACAGGAACCAGGCATGCTTTCAACTTAAGAGGGCCTATTCCCCTCAAACCCTGGAATCTGCTGGGATTGCCTTGAAAATGCTTCCAGGAGTGTCAGGTGCAGAGATTGATCCCCATGCAAATAAGATTACTGTATGGTATGATCCAGATGTTTCAGGCCCTAGACATTTTCTAAAGGCTCTAGGCGATATTAAGAATGGATCAGAAGGCATTCAAGGAACAGTGATTAGTCACAATTTTAGTGCTAATGGGGATGAAAAAAGGAGGGAAATCAGGCAGCATAAAAAGAACTTCTGTTGGAGCTTTGTATTCACGCTTCCAGTATTCTTGCTTTCAATGGTCTTCATGTATATCCCAAAAATTAAATCTTTTCTTTGCATGAATATACTGAATATGCTAACAGTAGGCTCACTGCTAAGATGGATCCTTAGCACACCTGTTCAGTTCATAATTGGGTGGCAATTTTACGTTGGGGCATATAATTCTTTAAGAAATGGGTCGGCAAACATGGATGTGTTGGTAGCCTTGGGTACAAATGCCGCCTACTTCTATTCCCTGTATTCAATGGTGAGAGCAGCAACTTCCAGTAGTTTTCATGGCATGGATTTTTTTGAGACCAGTGCCATGTTAATAACTTTCATTCTGCTTGGAAAGCTGCTCAAGGTTTTGGCAAAAGGAAAAACTTCAGAAGCTATTGCAAAACTTATGGAGCTAGCTCCTAAGACTGCAACTTTGCTCAGCATGGATGCAGAAGGGAAAATTATTGGTGAATTGGAGATCGGTAGTGAGCTCCTTCACAGGAATGACGTTATCAAAGTTCTTCCAGGGGTAAAGATACCCACAGATGGAATTGTAATTTGGGGTGAAAGTCATGTGGACGAAAGTATGCTCACAGGAGAAGCCAAACCAGTGGGAAAGGTAAGTGGTCACAAAGTCTTCGGAGGAACTTTGAACCAGACAGGCTGTGTCCATGTAAGAGTTAGCCATGTTGGTTCAGACACTGCTCTGTCAAAGATTGTTAGGCTGGTTGAGGATGCTCAGATGAGCAAGATGCCTGTTCAAATGCTTGCAGATAAAATCTCCAAGTATTTTGTTCCTCTGGTTAGTTACACTGCACCCAACTTTTAAAAGATTTGTTCTGAACTTTATATTAGCTTTCTTCCTGCATAACCACAATTTTGGAAACTGCATTAGAGGATAGATTGATAGCATGGGTTTCATTCATTTTATAGAGCATTTTCAAAGCTACTCATGTATCTTGCTAATGCTGCAGTTATGGCTAATATTATGATGGTTTTTTGAAGGTTGTCGTTGCAGCTTTTGTCACATGGTCATCATGGTATATAGCAGGGAAATTAGGATCATACCCGAAATCCCGGAAACCAGATTCATTAAATACATTTGAACTTGCCCTACAGTTTGGGATTTCTGTTCTTGTGATTGCATGTCCATGTGCCTTGGGTTTGGCGACACCAGCAGCTGTCATGGTGGCCACCGGAAGAGGGGCTTCTTTAGGAATTCTTATCAAAGGTGGTCAGGCTCTTCAAAATGCACGTAAGGTAATATACCATTAATCCATTTTTCTTAGTGTTCTTTTTCTACCCCGACTTTTTCTCTTATACCTTTCTTTTCCCCTGTTAAAGTTCAACCTTCAAGATTTGCCTTAATTACACCAAACCAGTGTATGTTGTAGCCTTGTAGCTACATCAGCTTCAAACTAAGGTAAGTTACAACGGTACTTTGGCAATAGTTACTTTGTTACCAACTTTGGGACTAGACCACAAAATAGTCCAAAATCCTACTGCTTGGGATTTACCGAAACCCTGTGAAGTACATGTATGAAATCATCTTTGATCTTAGAAAGCAGGTACCGCTGATGATTTAAAAACAAGTGTGGTTGCATTATGCAATAGTCCCAACAAAAGAAAGCTAAATCGAATCCTACCACGAACAGAGTAAGTATTTTAAGTTGCCAATAATGTGCACATCCCGCATGTCCTTCAAAATATCCCTTTGTTTAGTAAAAATCAATTTTCAGATTCATCCGAGAAACAAAACTCAGGAAAACCGATCCCTAATCTAAAACATAGGGTTAAATGTTGTATCCTAAAATGCTTCAATATTTCAACTTTTGCTCATTTGACTGATTTCTGTCTTGGTTTGAAGAACTTGGAAAGCCAAGTTTTTCTAGATTTGAATTTTCAAATAAGAAATTTAAATGGCTGAACTACACATTTTCATAGTTGACATGCTAAATTTTTACCTATTAAATCACTCTGTTTGCATGTACCTCTGCAGGTAACCTGTGTTGTCTTTGACAAGACAGGAACACTCACCAACGGTAAGCCCAGTGTGGTGGCAACAAGGCTATTTAAACTAACCGACATCGAAACGTTCTATGCCATTGTAGCAGCAGCTGAGGTAACATGCAAACCTAAAGAATCCCCCAGAACATTTACAAGTGGTTTTTATTTCTACGTTTCTTGTGTAGCTAACTACACCGGTAGCAACAGGCTAGCAGCGAGCATCCGTTGGCAAAAGCCATAATAGATCATGCACAAACGCTCAGAAATACAACCCAATCAGACAACAACGACTGTAAAGCACACAAGTTCGAAAGTATCACAGGTAAGGGCATCAAGGCCACAGTAAATGACAAGGAAGTATTGGTGGGAAACAGAAACTTGATGTTGGGTTCAGGAATTACAATCCCAAAGGAGATAAACCTCTATTTGCAGAGCGTTGAGGAAGAGGCAAAAACAGGGGTGCTTGTTGCAGTAGAAACAGAGATACTAGGAGTGATCTCCATAGCAGATCCAGTGAAAACAGAAGCAAAACATGTTGTGGGTTGTCTGAGCTCCATGGGCCTGAAATCCATCATGGTGACAGGGGACAACTGGGGAACAGCAAAATCCATTGCCAGAGAGGCAGGCATTGAGGTAGTCATAGCAGAGGTCTTACCAGAGGGCAAAGCAGAGAAAATCAAAGATTTGCAAAAGGATGGGTCAAGAGTGGCAATGGTGGGAGATGGCATTAATGACTCTCCAGCCCTAGCTGCTGCTGATGTGGGCATGGCAATAGGAGCAGGCACAGATATTGCTATAGAGGCTGCTGATGTTGTGCTGGTGAGAAACAATTTGGAGGATGTGGTGACAGCCATTGATCTGTCCAGGAAGACTCTGAGAAGGATCAAGCTCAACTATATGTGGGCATTTGGCTACAATTTGTTGGGTTTGCCAATTGCAGCAGGATTGCTGTTTCCTTGCACTGGTTTCAGGCTGCCTCCATGGGTTGCAGGAGCTGCAATGGCCAGTTCATCTTTGAGTGTTGTGTGTTCTTCTCTGTTGCTCAGGTACTACAAGCCTCCTGGCTGCCTGACCCAAAACAAGCCTCCTCCTCCTCCTCCTGCTGTAGAGGATGTGGTATAGCTGTGTTTGTTTCTTTTAGCAGGAGAAACTTTGTATATTGGTGACTGTCATGGTAAAACACCAAGTGGGTTCATGGGACAGAATTTCTGCAGATAAGGGTTTGCTCATTTTGCTGTCCTTGGTTGGAACCAGCCTCCAGAGTCTTCGTTTCGTGAGTCTTTTATAATTCATTCTACACAATGGTAGACATTGCAAAGCTGTTAGTATTGTTTATGCTTAGTTTTACTGCATCCAAGGATCCAAAGGATCCATTGGCCTCAACAGAATATGTAATCAGTATGAAGTACAAAGATAGATTCGATAAAATGATAGCAATCAGTGGTGTATTAAAAACATATCATTAAGAACTGTACGTTGAAATCTTCCATTTTCAGCGTATTACGTTGAGAAATTCCATTTTCACTTTAAAATTTCGGTCAAACATCTCCGGGTATTGCTCAGTATCAAAAACATTCATGTTATTTTGTAGGCAGGTTAATCAGTCTTCTGCTTTTTATTCTAAAACAATAGAGTTTATCGGGATTTACTCAAAATTCATTCAAATTTTAAATAGAAAGTTAGTTCTGAGGTTCTGCTTCCTACAATTTGAAACCAACAAGAACAATAGTTGTAAGAAAGGGTATTAATCCTCGGCGACTTTTTATAATAGTTGCAGGAAAATATCAAAAAGAACAATTAGCTAACAACTTGAGCTACTTATCACAGGCCAAAAATACTAAACTACACCATATACTAAACTACATCATAGAAAAAAAGGTGCATGAAAATGTCAAAAAGAACAATTAGCTAACCACTTGAACCACCTATCATAAGCTAAAAATGTCCAACAGAAAAAAAAATGTGCAAAATAAATTTCTTCTCCTTCTTGCAGATTAGTTGTTTTGGCTTCCCATGCAACCTAACTATATGTTTTTTTTTTCACTTATGTTTGTACTTTAAAAAAAAAAATTCCCAAGGACATCTAACATACAAAATTAGTTGTTTTTAGGTAGCTTTACATCTATGGAAAGATTAGGGTATTAAGAGTACCAATTTTCAACAACAAAGTTGATTCACTTTTATGGTTATAAAAATCTTACTTAGATGTTCATTTTGTTGTGTGTGTGTTTTTAATGTAATCTGAATTATAAAGTTAGTAAACTTTGAACTACAATCTAGTTAGAATAGAACTGGAATTTCCTTAAGAAAACATCAAAATAGATTTAGGGTTATTAATTTTTATGCATATACCATGGCTAAAATTTTTAAGAGATTGAATTGCCTATATAATACTAGTAGCATTATCAAGGCATTTATTTGGATAGTTGAAGACCATAGTTAGAGTGCCTAACTATGATTTGTGTTTATTATTCATTCCAAAAGCTACAAATTAAAACATTAAAAATTTGGAACTACTCAGAAAAACTTGGTTTTATTTTTTGAAAAGAATATGAAGATTGAAATTCTATTTTGCCATCAAAATTATGTAAACTATAGAGTGATTAAGCTAATGAGCCATATTATGGGGGGGTGTGTCGGACCAAAGAGAATTTTATTAATTAAATGAGATTAAGTACATGATCAACAACTGAACATATTGATGGATAAATAGGGAGAAGAACAATGACAAATGCGGATGTTGAAGGAAAACATCTTGATACATAATCCTTCACAGGGTGTGGGAGTACATTCCAAAGAGCAACCTTATGTTGGGAATCAATAAGAACTGCGAGTTAATAAGACAAGGAGAACAACAAAGAACTAAAAATGCTCAAAATTATGATAACACACT
>MNCI01001300.1:379368-445085 GCA_015680685.1 Gnetum montanum
AATAAGCATTCTACCATATGAATGAACTTAGGGCCAAAACCCAATTTAGCCATGGTTTGGATAATGAAGTCCCACTTAATGTTATCATAGGCTTTAGCGTAGTCAAGCTTCATCAGGAGGATATCCTGACCCTCATCCTCGGCCCACTTAAGGCCTTCCCAAGTAGCCACCACGTTATTTAATATGCATCTTCCTGGAACAAAGCCAGTCTGCTAGGGGGAAATAATAAGGGCAAGGATTTTCTTTAATCGCAAAGCCAAGCATTTCTCCCAAATTTGTAAACCACATTTAGTAAGGTGATAGGTCGCCAATTGGAGATACAAGTAGGATCTCCTGATTTAGGGAGAAGACAAATAATCCCTTGGTTTAAGATTGGTCCCAAAGAACTAGTAAGTGTAGCCTCTTTGATAACATGGAAGAGGTTAGAACCTACGAGATCCCAATGCTTTTGGAAAAATTTGACTGGAAACCCATCATAACCAGGGGCTTTCCTGGGGCTTAGGTTAAAGCAAGCCTGTTGAAGCTCAACTGGAGTAATATCGGTTTCTAAAATTGTCAGCATAGAAGAATTAACCAGTTTAGGATAATTTATAGTGGCTGCCATGAAGGATGCGAGATCCATAGGAGTAGTGATGAATAAGGCCTCAAAGTGTTCCTTAAGATGAGAGAGAAGACTATTTTGGTTAGTGATAATGGAACCATTTATGGAGAGCTTATCTAAAGAGGGAGAAGGGGAGGACTGGTTAAGGTACTTAAAGAATTCCTTACAGTGCTCATCCTGAATGTTTAGCCAATTGAGTCGGCTTTTAATCAAGGCACCTTGTGCCTTATATACTTCCCAATGTTGAAAGGCAATACGGGCTCTAGCAAGCTCCCCTTGAAGGTGACTATTGAAAGGATCATCAGTTAGTTTGGTCGTAAGGTGCTCAATGGTAGACCATATGTTGGTGTACTCTTGCCGAGAATGAGAGGCAACTTCCTTACCATAATGACGAGCGAGATTCCTAACTCTACTAGTAGTTCGAAGCCACCAGTGGATCCAACCCTTTGGACCTAAGGGTCTTGGTTCAGTGTTCCAAAGGCTAGAAAGAAGTTGTTAGGCGGAAGGAGAAGAGAAACATTGACTATGTAGCCTAAAGAGATGATAATTCTGTTATTGGTGATCATTATGGATCTGCATATATAAAGTAATAGGGAAATGATCAGATAAGGTTGCGTGTTGGTGGACTTTAGTATTAGAAAGGGTTTGCCAAAAAGAAAGGGTGGAAAAGTAATACCTATCTAACCGACTATAAATGCGAGCCTGCCCCTTACAAAGATTGTTCCAAGTGAAGCTATTTAGAGAGCCACTTGTAGTGTCTGTGATGCTGTCCAAAAGATAGAAACGTTTCTTAAAATTTGATCAGGCTTGAAATTCGTGATGCAGAAGTTGAGAGAAAACACCCCCAAGCTTATCGTGAGGGAATTCCATCATGTTAAAATCACCACCAAATATCCAAGGAATAGAAGGGAGGCTATGAGTGAGTTCATGCCACAATCGGGCTCGTTCAGTAGAGTCATTGGGGGCATAAATAGAACAAACTCTGAAGGGACCATGTGAGGAGGAGAAAATAGCCCAAGCCACTCGGTGACCTAAATTGGACCCATGCTGAAGGAGTTTGTCTTTCCAATAGGTTGGATAAAGAATGGCTGCTCCACCTTTCCCACACTCATGAGAAGTAGTTAGAACAGAAGAATGGGGAAGAAACCAGTGGGCTAAAAGAGATAATTGTTCGACTGAAATCTTGATTTCTTGGAGGAGGAAATCCAAAGTGAGATTTAGGCTAGAGAGAAAGTTGCTGGCTCATTTGCGATGAAGCCTATCAGTTGGGCCTCAGACATTCCAAGATAGGAGGTTCATGGAGAAGCTCTAGATGTTATGAGTGACAGGGAAGTAGAAGGATCGGGGTTAGGAATGTCAGTTGTCATAGTAGTAAAAAGAATTGCAAAGGAGTTGCTTGTATTAACAGGTAAAGTTGGGTTAGTTTTGGGCAAAGGAGAGGAAGGAGGAGTAGTGGTTTTAGATGCTTTGGCCCTTTTCCTTCCCCCTACTATGACAAACTCATCACGTAAAAGTGAATCTTGGATTGATTGTGAGTGGATGATTGGTGCCTTGGACCTAGCCTTACTGAGAGAATAGGATTGGGAGACTCTTGCCTTGAAGGGAGTAGATGAGGAAGAAAGGTGTGAAGCATTATTAGAAGTAGAACCGAACTTAATAGGAGCAATTGGTGGATTAGGTTGAGGAGTGACTACAGAACTGGATTTGGGAGGATTGGTTTGAGATTTTTTCTTAGCTAGAAAGGGATAGTTAGAAATGTGGTGCTCTGCATGATGGCAGTAGCTACAAGAGTTAGGAAGATAAAAATAGTCTACCTTTTGAGTAAAAACTTTTCCTCTAGCTCCTAAGGTTAAAGAGGTTTTCTTTTGGGAAATGTCTAGTTCGATACAGTAGCAACGAAAGTGAGCCCTGTTAACCTCAATTCCGTGGTTGAAGATGACTCGACCTAAGGCGCTAACTATGTCTTGCTCAACAGGTGAAAAAATTAAAGGAAGATTAGGGAGCTCTACATAACAAGGGATAATATTAAAGGTTGGGTCGTTGACATTGAAATCAAATTTCCAGGCGTGGGCAATAAGTGTAGCATTACGAGCAGGAAAAATTTGAAGAGAGAGAGCTTTCTCGATGTGAGAAGCCTCAGAAAGTTCAGCAAGGACAAAATTACGAGCATAGTATCAAGCGTGTAAGACTTGTATTCCGTGGGCTTGTCAAATATTTTTAATATGCAAATTAATGCTTAATGATCGAGGTAGATAACCTACTATTTGAAAAAAAATAAAGTGTGCAGAAAAATCTTGAGAAATAGATTCAAAAATATCTTCAGGTAAAAGAAAATCCAAAGATTCTGAGTTGGGAGAACTTCCCTGAGGTGAAGAAGCAGCAGCCGCTGAAGATTCGTCCATATCCTTACATGAAAGGAGCTTGACGTCCATTGAAACTGGCTCAACGCCGGTAATAACGCAGTGGCAGCCCTGGCACAACCCGCAGCAATAGCATGAATGAGCCATATTATGAAGCTTTGGGAGAGAATCATAGAGTAGCATCTCAAACCTAAGTCAATAATATCAAAAAATCAATTTGGATTTATGCCAAGGAGATCTACTATAGATGTTATTTCTTAATACTACAATTAATGGAGAAATTCAAAAAACATAGAAAAAAATCTACAATTGATCTTTATTGACTTAGAAAAAGCATATGATAGAGTGCCCAAAGATATTATTTGGTAGGCCTTGCAAAGGAAAAACATCTATGATAAATCTACTCAAGTGATTCAAGATATGTATGAAGGAGCTACCACTAAAATTAGAACTGCTTATGGAACATCATCTAATCTTCTTGTCACATTAGATCTACATCAAGGGTCTATGCTTAGCCTATACTTACTTGTCATTATTGTGAATGAATTAACAAAGGAAATACAAGATGAAAGTCTTTGGTGTGTGCTATTTGTAGATGATATTGTGTTACTAGATATAGCTTAAAAAATATTACTTCTAAAATGGAGAAGTAGAGACATGTTCTAGAATTAAAAGGCTTAAAAATTAGCAAAAGTAAGACAAAATATATCAAATGTGTTTTTAATAACATCAATAGTAGTGAAATAGAAGTAATAATTTAAGGATAAAAGGTCCCTCACTACAAAAAGTTCCACTACCTAGGACCAATCCTCCAATCAGATGGTAAAATTGATAAAGATACAAGAAATAAAATTGAGGTAGGATGATCAAAATAGAGATAGGCTAGTGGTGTTCAATGTGATAAAAGGATACCAATAAAACTAAAGGGAAAATTTTACAAGATAGCAATTAGGTCTTCAATCTTATATGGTGCTAAATGTTGAATAGTACAAAAGAAGCATGGACAACAAATCAATGTAGAAATAATGCAAATGCTTCGATGGATTTAAAATATTTCTAGAAGAGATAAACTACATAATATAGACATTACAGGAATACCTGGAGTAGCTTGTATTTTGGATAATATACAAGAATGGTAGGTTTGATGGTTTGAACATGAGCAAAGAAGATTAGACAATGAACCTATAAAAAAATGTTACTACATTACTATTCTAGGAAAGCTACTAAAAGGAAGACCAAAGAAGACATGAGGAAAAACAATTAAAGATGATTTAAAGAAACTACAAATAAACAACTATCTAGCTTTTCATAAAGGTGAATGATGAAAAAGAACTCATGTAGTTGACCCATTTGTTAGGATAAGGCTAAGTTGATGATGATGAATCTGATGATTGAAATTGTTTTACTAAGGAAAATCTAGTTTTAGCCTTGATTTTTTATCAATATTTTAGTTATTGCTAGTGATAGGTGGCTCAAGTAGTTAGCTCATTATTTTCTTAAATAAGAGGTTGCTAGTTTAAGTCAAGCTTATTCATTATTATATTTTTATATAATTCTTATAATTTTCCTTATGTATCCTTTTGGCTATATGTCTTGGGGTGCACCTATAGTTCAAATTATGTAGGTTTCATGCTCATCCACCACATGGGGTCCCAACCTAATAGTAAAAATAAAAAAAATAAAAAAATCCTTAATTATTAAATATTGAGAAAAGGGGTATCCTAAAGTTACAACATAAGTTTTGCACTTCAATTGAAAATTTTTGACACTATAAAATTCCAATCTTATTTACGACATGGATTGGTAAGGATTCCTCTTATCAAACTTAGAAAACAACCTTAGTTTAAGGAAAGCTCCAAGCTAGGTTGAAATAAGAAACATAAGCACTCTATTACTTAGAATGTAATGATAACGAAAATATAAGATACAATGGATTAATATTTATATTTTAGTTTTTAATAAATAATGGAAACTATAAATAAAATTTTTTTATTAGATCCAAGAAATAACAAAGGATTTGTTGGAAAATTATAAAGCCTCAACATATAGTTGAAGAAAGTTGAAAATATCATTGATATAATAGTAAAAATAAAAAAAGCTTTGATGGTTAAAGATTGTGAAAAGGGGTATCTTGAAGCTACATCTTAAATTTGGCACTTTAATTAAAAAGGTTTTTATGCTCAACTTATATTTGAAATTCCAAGCTAGGTTATAGTATAGGTTGACAAAGATTCCTATTACCAAACTAAGAAAACAACCTTAGTTCAAGGTAAGGTCCATATTATACTATTTGAAACAAGAAACAAATATACTTCTATTACTTAGAATATAATGGTGAATTAAATACAAGGTATAAGACTTATAAGCCTAATGACTTTAAAGCAATGTCTTCAACTTTTTCTTTAAGCTTTTATCTTCACTTTTTCTAGTTTTCTTAGCTCTTATAATGTTTTCTTCAATCTCATGCTTGGTTAACCTTTATGCTCAAGTTTTATTTAAAATTCTAAGCCTAGTTATAACATGGGCTGGCAAGGATTCCTCTTACCAAACTAAGAAAACAACCTTAGTTCAAGACAAGCTCTAACCTATATTGCTTGAAACAAGTAATAGAAACATTCTTTTACATATAATATAATAATAAAGAAAATACAAGATACAATGGACTAAGATTTACAAGTCGAATTACATTAAAGTGATGTCTTCAACCTTTTCTTTAAGCTTTTATCTTCACTTCATGCATTTTTTAAATTCTTTTATTTTAGTTCCATACTTGGTTAACCTCTCGAATTAGGTTTTCTTAACATACCAAATTATAACTATTGGTGATATTACTTTATGGAATTATAATTAGGTTGCAACCTATAGTTGTCTAATAGTTAACCTTTACCAAAAATTTCAAAAAGTTTCATGTTTCTTAGTGCATATAAAATATGATCCACACTCTACTAATATTTGTGTATGATAACATTGAAACTCATACTATGCTTGCAATTTGACTTTCCATCAAAATCTTGAGATGGAAGTATCCTTGATGTGGTTAAAGTACAACCTACACCTAAGGGTACGTATAGTCATCTAATTTTGGTTCTAGCACTATAACCTATACTTAGTTAACAACTAACTACAATTGGAGTGCTAATCACACCTTGTCCATAGTAAGGTTGATATACAAATTATAACAATAAAATAACCTCAAGATTGATGATGACTAGGTTGTGACTAGCAACTTGCCAATCCTTCTAGATTGTGATTAGACTACAATTGTTAATTAACTTGTAATCTAGATTTTAATATAATTCACACAACATAAGTGCTTCAAATCAAAGTCTAAACAACCTCAAAAATTCTTAAGATTCAATAAAAATATTTAAAAAATATAATTAAGTTAAGAGGGATGAGAAGTTGTTCCTATGGTAGACCTTCCATTCTTCAAAAGATAATTAATGGATACATTTAGGCTAGGCTTAAAATTGGAAATAAATAAAGATCTTGCACTTTGTAGATGTGAATGAAAAAAAAGAACTCATGTAGATAACCCCATTTTGTTTGGACAAGGATAGAACAATGATGATCTAAGCTATGCTTAAGCTTCCATTCATTTAATTTAGACTCATGGATTTATACAACAACTTTTGAATTCTAGTCAATTTAGCTCATTTTGTACAAGGTTGTTGTGAGTCTAATTACAATGATTCTCATTGCAACATCTTTTTGGTGCTACAAGGATGGCCAATTCAATAGAAACTAGGATTTGTTTCTGTGTTGCTTCATAACTTTTTATGTCACATCAATACCTATTATAAAAGTGATGTTTTATCTCAACATATCTTTTTCTTGATGTCTCTTATGAGCCTTAGACCTCTTTTTTAGAAAATCAAACAATTCGTAACAACCATATACATCTCTATGAGCATGAAAAGACCATTTCATGTCATGACATCATCATCAAGCTTTTATTTCTTTAAACTTCAATGGCTTATTGACGTGAGCTAAAATGAGGGATTATCTAAAGGTTTAAGCTAGAGAGGCTATAAGATAGCTTTTACTAAAAGGAAACTTGGTAATGTGCATTTTCCAGAAATGTTGATACTGATGCTGCAATATAGAACCACCAATATGATCTACCTTCTTTTTTTTTTCTTGTTCCAAATAATCCATTTGAGCTTGATTCTAGTGAAGCAAAAGAAATTGTTGAGTTCATCATGAAGCCAAAAACAAAATCCAGGAAAAGATTTATTTGCAAATAGAAGCTAGAATGAAGGACATCATGGAACAACCTCTTAATTCCAACATCGCGATTAGGGGGAAAAGGGAAAGCATAGTCTTAGACTCTAATGTTCATTTAACGAATGAAGATGAAGAAAACCAATTGAGGATACAAATAGATCTAATCTTTTGTCACACCACATATATAATATTAATATTATTGTTATGCATGCTTACTTGCCTAGACCTATCTCCCTTAACATGAATCAACCTAGCCCTAGCCTCCTAGTTAGATCTATTCCTCTACCCTATAATCTCTTTTCTCCTAATGATACTAGTAATCTACATTCTTTCTTTTAATCCCCAAACCCACTTTCTAGATCATCATATTTTATTCCTTAGTCTTAGTCCACTATTTCATCATTCTCTTTCATTTCAATTTCTATGGCTATCACTGCCCCTTTATTAAATACTTTTTAACCTAATTGCATGCAACCTTCCCCTTTACATCTTGCTCATCTCATTTTACTTAGCTTGCCCATCTTAACAACACATGGATTTGCCATGTATATGCATCCTACTCTAATTGTTTCACTTGTGACTATAGTCCAACTTAAGCCACATCCTCATGGAACTAACCCACAACCCTTAGCGTTACTTAATGATGTCATGACCTACCTTTAGAGTAACAAAGATAAAATAGAAAAGGTTTTGGCCCTGCAAGATGGCTCCCCCATCTCTTTAGATCAAGTTCTTAATTATCCTATTAGTTCATATATGTCCATGCCTATTCTTCTTAAGGGAATCTCATTGCCAACATTCACTAAGTACAATGGAGAAATGGGTGACCCTATGAATCATATAGTTACCTTCAGGAATGAATGTCTATTTCTTATCCTCTATTCTCACATTATTCTTGGGATGCTCCAATTTAGTATCTAGAAGGACACTCAAATGGTAAATGTCTTTGGTGAATGGTTTGAATACCTTCTTGAAATAATTGTTAGTTGTTTTTATTGAGGGCTTTTAAGTTCAATGTAGTTCAAAGTAGTAATGTGATATCATTTGTGGCTATTAAGCAAGCCCTTAATAAGCCTATTGATAAATTTATATCTTGGTGGATAGTATCTTCTATGAAATTATTTTATCACTTGAAGGAATTCCACCTTCAAGATATCTCTGAAGTTGCATTAATTGACTACGTTCAAAAGAAGATGACCTATCCCAAACCTCATTTTCTAAATGATGCTTTCCTAGCTACCAAATGTATTGAAGAAGTTATAGTTTAGCATCGTGACTAGGAATTCCTATCAATTCAAAATAAAGTTAATAAAGATAGAATGTAGAATCCAAAGGAATAGGGATTAATACACTAAATTACCTAGGAGATATTTCTTGCTCCTTAACAACCTCCTTAGAGATGGCCACTTAAGGAGGAAGTAGGTGTCTAATCAAATGAGGGTGTGGTATTGTCAAATTCAATTGATAGTTATGGACCTTTCTCAAAGGTAACAAGAGGATCCTAAGGTTCCAAAATGATATGATTATAGAAAGTATTATTAATGCCATGAGACTATTAGGCATGATAGAAACAACTATAGGAATTTGAACGATGATATTCATGACCTTATAGACAAAAGTAAGATAGTGGTTAAAATTAAACCATTAATAATGTATCCAAATAACTAGCAATTAGAAGTGTTTAAAGATCCTTTGAAAACTAAAAATATCATCTTTTCTCCTCACCCAGGAAAGAATGCTCATCATTCTCCACTAAAAGAGTTGTATTTTACTCGTAGGTTTAACAACATAGATTATAGGCAACAATCAATACTATCTAAGAAACCTTATGTGATTTTTTGGTTTGATTATATAAACCTTGTGTCATTATATTGTAAATATTCACAAGCTTTATATTGTAGAAATTCCACTAAAGATAAACAAGCCTTTCATCCATCTACTCATTCATCTATAAGATCATATCACATCACCTCTATACCTCATTATTATCCCTTAAATTCATGATTGCCAAAATTGAAACTTAGACTTCACTAACCATTCTGTCCCTTGTATTTGCACCATGTGCCATACTATCTTCTTAATCATGAATCACATCTTCTCAAACTATGTCATAATTACTAATATAGTCCTTTTCATCCTTCCAAGTGAATGTTCTTACTCGTAGCCATTAGACCAATGAACCTCAATAGGACAAAGGAAAAGAAAAGATCATTGATATGCCTAAATAGCATTCTAAGGCCCAGAAAAAGATCTCTTTCCAACAATGATAAGAACTTGCAAATTTAAATAGTTTTCCTCCTACATCCAATTCTAGACAACTAGTTATAATTGCACTTGATCTGCAACCATTTCAATTAGTTGATAGCAAAGTTCTACAACAAATGACTAAAATTATTCATTCCAAAAGGATAAATCTATCTTTATATGATCTTGTTACAACTTCTATTGAATATTTGGTGGCTTTGTATGATGTTCATAAAATGATTATGGTTCCAAGTGATATTCTTGTCTAGACTGAGGCTATTTTGTCCTTCCTCCAAGTCCCTTATTAGAACTTAGATAACCTAAACTTCCATGGTGAGAATATTAAGACAAGATTAAAAAATCGTACAAATTTGCTAGCTATTTACATATATAAGAATCAAAGCGTCATCTAATATTATTATACCATTGATACATATTGATGACAACATGGAGTCTAACATGACCACTTAGACTGTTATCAAATGATTTGATCTTCATGATTAGATAACGTTTAATGAAACTTATACATTGAAATTTCCTTGAGTGTTTCTTTCATCCATTAAAGTTAAGCAGAATAGCTTCTAGATGAAATATATTTGGTTTCTGCCATAAAAAGTGTTGTGGAAGTTTGCTTTTTTGGTTGTCCAAGAGATAATGCTTTTACCTAGGAAAAAGAAATTTCTAGTTGTGCTTTGATGGTTATCAGAACAACCTGCCCAATTTGCATCACAATATCTAGCAAGATCAAGTGGAGAATCCTTTGGATATCAAAGGATCCAATTAGTTGTACCTATTAAATAATAAAAAATTCATTTAACATCTTTATATGGGATTCTCTTGGGTTGGTTTGATATCTCACACAAATTCCTACACCTAATGCTATGTCAACTCTACTAGCAGTTAAATAAAGTAGGTTACCTATCATACCTTCATAAAGCTTGTGATCAATAAGTTTTTCTTGATCATCTTTGGTGAGCTTGAAATTGGCTACCATGGGAGTGCTCTTTACCTTAACTTATTCTAGTTTGAATTTGAGTATAAGATCTTTGACATCTTTGATTTGACAAATGAAGGTTCCATCTTTTGTTTGATTGATTTGAAAGCCAAGAAAGTTATTAAGATCTTCCATCATGCTCATTTCAAATTCTGATTGCATCAATTCTAAAAACTACTTGCATAGAATTTCATTAGTGGTGCCAAAAATAATATCATCAACATAGATTTGATCTATAAGTAGATCATTTCCTTCTCTTTTGAGAAATAAAGTGACATCATCCTTACCTCTTTCGAAGCCATTGGATGTAAGGTGTTGGTAAATTCTTTAGTATTAAGCTCTAGGAGCTTGTTTAAGCCCATAGAGAGCCTTCTTGAGCCTATAAACATGATTAAGATTGATGGGATA
Organism: Gnetum montanum; assembly: GCA_015680685.1. NCBI lineage: Eukaryota > Viridiplantae > Streptophyta > Gnetopsida > Gnetales > Gnetaceae > Gnetum > Gnetum montanum. The sequence goes on from MNCI01001300.1 coordinate 390,203, forward strand.
TACAAAACCTTTAGGTTGTTCAACATATACCTCTTCTTGTATGGTCCTATTTAGAAAAGCACTTTTCACATCCATTTGATATAGCTTGATATTTTTAATACTAACACATGCTAAAAGAAGTCTAATAGATTCAAATCTAGCAACGACAGTAAAAGTTTCATCAAAATCAATTTCTTCTTATTTATTGTAGCCTTTTGTAACTAATCTAGCTTTATTTTTAATAATATTTTCATTTTCATCAATTTTATTTCTAAAGATCCATTTTGTCCCAATAATTGGTTTATGGTATAGTTTTGTTGTTAATTCCCACACATCATTCCTAGTGAATTAATTTAGTTCATCTTGCATAGTGAAAATGCAACCTTCTTCTCCTTCTGCTTCTTTGAAGTTTTTGGGCTCTACTTGTGAAAGATATGCTAAATAGGCACAAATTTCCTTAGTTTGTCTTCTAGTGTGAATTCCATCTTATACTTGTTCAATTACATCATTGAGATAGTGTGTTTTATTAAGTCTAGGCATCATAGGTTGAATTGGTGATATTTCCTCAGGTTCATCTTCATTGTCTTCCTCATGTTCACTATCTAATTTTGAATTTTTATCAATATGTACTTGTGAGGAGCTAGAAAATTTTTGAATGGGAACTATTTCATCATTAGTATGTGGAGAAGTAATGTTGCTATCATCAATTTTAAGATTAATGATTTCTTCTACAACATTTTTTCTTTTATTGAAGACTCTATATGTTCTACTCAAAGAACAATATCCTAAGAATATGCCTTCATCAGTTTTAGGGTTAGATTTTCATAAGATATCTTTATCATTGAGAATATAACATTTAGAACCAAAAACATGAAAATAACCTACTAAAGGGTTTCTACTAGTCCATAATTCATAAGGAGTTTTAGAGGTAAGCCTTCTTACGAAAACTTTGGTGGAGATGTAGCAAGCAGTGTTAATTGCCTTAGCCCAAAAATGATTGGGAAGACTTTTGTCATTCAATATAGTTCTTCTCATTTCATTCAAGATCCTATTCCTCTTTCAACTATACCATTTTGTTTTGGAGTTCTTGTAGCAGAGAATTGATGAGGTATGCTATTCATTTGACAAAATTGCTCAAACTTACATTCTTGAATTCCTCTTCATTGTCACTCCTAATGACTTTGACACCACAGCCTTTTTATTTCTGAATCTGATTACAAATGCTTAAGAAATGATCAAATACCTCATCCTTATGATATAAAAAGGCAACCCAAGTAAAATGAGAGTAATCATCAACAATAGTTAGGAAATACCTGTTCTTTTCCAAACTATGTGTTTGGCAAGGACCAATTGGATCCATGTGAAGTAAATCTAAGGAATGAGAGGTAGATATATAATTTTTCTTACCAAACCTTACCCTTGTTTTCTTTCCATTTTGGCATGCTTCATAGGTGTTTACATTGAAGTATTTAAGTTTGGGCAAACTACAAACCATTTCTTTTATCACTAAAGTCTAAAGAATCTCCTTATTTATATGGCCTAGCTTTCTATGCCACATACAAGTGCCATTTGTATTACTGATAAAGCACTTGGATTTAAGGTTAGGATCATTTCCAAAAATAATAGTGTAAACATTGCTTTTTCTAGCTTCTTTTATCACAGTGTTTCTAATAGTTGAGTATTTTATTCTATAGGTTTCTTTAGAAAAAGTAACATCAACATTTAAATTACAAAGTTGACTAACACTTAGAAGATTATGCTTTAATCCTTTGAAAAAGAACACTTTATTTACAGTAGGTATTATGCTTTAATCCTTTGACAAAGAACACTTTATTTATAGTAGGTTGTCCCTTACCTTTTCCTCCTAATGAAGTGTTCAGTTGATATGTTGACTAGGCTGCATTAACGGAGCCTCATTGACGCGGCCATGTTGACGTGACCTATTGATGTATCCATCCATGCGTTAATGTGACCCCGTTAACATAGAATCTATCTCTTGTTATAAATATGTGTGCACCTACAACATTTATGGCATCTTTTTGGTAGTTATAGCAAAGCCCTTGCAGTTTTTTTTCATGTAAGTTAGAATATTTCTCAAGTGCCCGCAATAGGTGTGAGAAAGGTGTATGGCTCTTTATTCGAGCTCTAATGTACCTGAGCCCATTAGCGTGAGCAGCAATAAAGATGAGCTTTTTGAATATTCCTTGCAGAATTTGGATATAATTACTTAAGCATTAAAACACTTTAATATTTTGACATTTTAAGCATTCCAAAGTTCTTTATTATTATCGCTTTATGTTTATTGTCCTTTTGATATTTTATGAGAACCATATGCACAACCATCTCGAACATATATTAGAAACTTGGTAACCTAGTGACGCTTAACATCTAGTAATCTAGTAGTGATTAGGATATGCTCAGGGTGTGCACGGAAGATGGGATTGATTGCTTATGCTAGGGAGAGTTAAGCGATAGAGTAGAATTATTACAAGTTAGACAACTTTCCATTTCCTACATTAAAAGAGTTAGACCTTTAAAGATAAAAAGAAAATTGATAAAAATCATTTTCCTCAATCTCACTCAACCATCACTTTAGAATATCACAGGTGAGATTGGGAAGACAACAACTATTCTTACTAGGGTTTTGCTAGCTAGAATTCGATGTACATAAGTGCTTGCAGTCTACGGAATTCAACCAAATTGTGTGTGAATGTCCATGATTTGTATGGTTGGGCATAGGAGTACCTCACCACTCATCATTGGCACTATTTCAAGGATTGTTAGTCTTACATGCGCTATCTAGTCTTAGCAAGATCATCATTCACTTCGTTGGAATAGACCTAGGATAGTAAAATCTATGCACGCTAGGCGGCTTAAGTAAAAGGATAAGGCATACTAGTTTAGTTATTATATAACATCAAAAATGTCTTCTTCTCATAGGGAAGATGGACCCAACCCACCAGTGCTGCAAGAATGTTGGGTGGTATACGCACATCCAGATAAGTATATCCCCAACTTCACCTTTATCCTGCATCAAGATGAGCATTTGCGATGGTGGGACATGGAGGGAAACATCGTATTACCTCCTAATTGATCGATTCTTGGAATGCTACTTCAAACTCTTGCTAGACTAGGCATTCAGGACCGTAGTGTGGAATACATAATGGAGGATCATGACTACTGAGACTATTGTCCAAATGAGGCACAATGTGCACAAGATTGACAATAGGAGGAATGCCATGAACACATAAATGGAAAAAAATTTAGTAATCCTTTGTTCTTGCAGGACCCACATGATAATGAGGAACCTGGTTTTCACAATTCCCATTCGGCCAAACCTCCTCTGATGCATCAAATCATCTAGTCCATTAGTCAAAGTAAACAATCAAGCAATTAGGATCCATAGGATGATGAGGGATCGTGTAAGAAAGATCATGGAAAAGGGAAAGATGGATGTGAAGATTGGGATCATCATCAAAGCAGAGGAGGAGATCGACACTGGGGCGGTGGCATTTCTCCTCCCTTGTCACCATCTTCTCATTCCACCTTGTCTTCACCAAGTTCTAACTGCAATTGCAACTGTAGTAGGAAGGATCGTGGTGATGGCGATCAAAAATATCGACAGGATCCCAAGGACTGACGGGGATGATGTAAGGAAGAGTGTGATCAATCATGTGAGTCTCACCATCAAGAAAGGAGGGGCAGCCAAAATTGCCATAGACATCATGGCCATCAATAGGACTATGACTCAAATGAACCACTGCTGGCTACTCAAAGCATGCTTAACATAGCTGAGGCAGTTCAAATACCTAGTAGGCACTTGAAAGATAGTCAGATCAAGCACCTTGACATGAACAATATCCCCAAATTTGAAAGGGGATATAATTGTGATCAATAGACTTACTTACAAGAATTTTATGATGCTTGCACCTTGCAGAATATAGACAATGATTGGAAAAAACTCAAGATGTTCCCCTGAACACTCATCAAGGAAGTAGAAAGCTAGTACTGGTCTTTGGAACTATAATCAATCAGATGATGGAGTATGATGCGAGAAATTTTTAATGATAAATACCAAACCTACTTCGGAGTGGCTAATCTAAGATGACAGATTCAAGGGTGGAAATAGGGTGGTCATGAACCCTTGGATGCAAGCATGGGTAGATATTACTCATTGTTACACTAATGCCCTGGTCATGACTACTCTTAGTTGGAAAAATTTTGCCATATCATAGATGGGCTTTGCTTTGAAACAAGAAAGACCCTGGGCATTTATGCTCAGGGATGACTATCTAAATTAAGGGCCCATCAACTGTAGTGCCTCATTGAGTAGGTGGCTAAAGAGGAAGGGTAATTAAAGAAAAAAGTAAGTGCAGAAGAGTATAATCGGGACCCTTCCATTCGAAATAAGGAAGTCTGATTTTTTGAAGAGGAGGAAGAATCACCACTAGATGCAACAGTGAACCAAAAAACCTTGCCCATACAAAAATTTGCCTCTAAAATTTCAGCCAAGGTTGACAAGATGTGGGATTCTTTGGATGAAAGGTTCCAAAGTGTCTTAAAAATCATGAGGAATCCAAAGAGCAAAGTAATAATTTAGATCAGCAGGGGAGAAGAGAAGTTGACTGTGCCTACCATAAAGCTAAGGGCAAAGTTGCTGTGGCAAAATGAGTTGCAGAATCTAACATAGAGGAGGATGATGGATGTGATATATGATAGTACAAACATCCTAAGGAGTGTTGCTCGATGATGTCACATTTACAAGAGTCTAGGATATATGTGTTGAATCCTCATTTGGAAAAAAGGTAAACACCTCGAAGATTGCCTTATCCACAAGGAAATCCCAAGAAGTTCCACTAGCAACAAGGATATTATCCAAGTGGAGCACCAATGCAACCCTATGAGTATTACTAGTAATGGAAACATCCACAATCATGGGGGATGGCACCTCCAAGGTAGCAGTACCCTTACCAGCAGCTAGATCCTTACAAGTACTACGTTTAGCAACCAGTCTCCCCATGGGACTCTTCTAGTCACGTGCCATTTCAAAATCATTACTACCCCTCGGAACACTTTTGAACACAATCTCCATCACCTAGGGGGGGAGAACCCACATCTATACTATCCTCCGTCACCTTCTCCTACCATACCTACTCATCAGCCCTCCACTCAGCTACCTCCTACTCCACCTATGCAGGGAGAGATACCACCATAGCCATAACAACGTAATGCCACGAGGGTTTTCAACTTACAATCAGCTTCTCATCTAAGTGGACTAGAATCAAAACCATGGAAATGTCCTTTCTTGTTGTCCAATATCCCAAACATACCTTTACATTCACTTGTGGTCAGTGCCCCTGAACCTTCAATCACCTCCATCATTCAACCCTTTGAGCAACCTTCAAGCCAAACACCCTTGAAAGTACAAACTGTCATGCTAACACATGCTATGATAAACTGGATAAAGGTAGGTCATCTACCTTAGATATTGACTAATCCAGGGAGTCCCATCATATACCTTCAAGTGGCAAGAAATGAGCCATGTAAAGCTTTCTTGGATTTGGGCTCAAGCATCAATATGATTTCACACGATATGTGTAAGACTTGGAACGTACCCCCGATGAAGAAAAGCAACATTTAGCTCAAGTTGGTAGACCAATCCATAACTGTTCCCTTGGAATCAATAGAAGATATCGTGACCACTGTTTGTGGGTGGTCCTATTTTGCTGACTTCTTGGTCATCCAGGTTGATAATTGCAAGGGGAATTTCCCAATCATAATGGGGAGAGCCTAGCTTAGCATAGTGGAAGCATGATTGGGAGTCTGAGATCTTTCCCTTGAAATTTCAAAAGAAAATCCTTTTGAAAAGATTAAGAAGAAGCGCATCCCATGCATCGTGTACAGTGACTCCAAGTGCAACTGTGCAGCAACTTTGGTCCACTAAGCAGACATCTATTCAAGCATGCAGTCAGTGTACTAAAGAATCACAGATTCAATGATGTCTGTACATAGTAGCCACAAATCAAGAAGGCACCCAATGGCTGATTGTTGAATCTAATAGTAGCACTCTATGCATGGAACCATTTGAGGGCCTTGTATGTGCTTATATGGAAAGCATGAATGAATTGGAAAAGGTCCATCAATGAATCTCCACTGTTGATGATAGTGATGATTTGGGAAAGCTATAGATCCTTGAAAGCTTTCGATAAGAGCCCCTGCCAATCTAGAGTATGCCTTCTTGTAGAACGAAAAACTGGTAATCATCAATGCCACTCTTTCTCCTGAATGAAAGAAGAGATTGTTAAAGATGGTGAACAAATGGGTGGCTGCTTTAGCATAGTCATATGCTACACTGACTGGAGTTGACCTTAGGGTATGCCAACATTGGATCTATATCGACCCCTCCATGAAGCGACAACAGCAGCTGCAAAGAAGATTGAACCCTAAGTTGAAGCAGATCATCAAGGATGAAATTGAACAATTGCTGAAAGCAAGGTTCATATATTCTATTGTAGATAGCGAATGGATCAACCCACTCATTATAGTGCCAAAGAAGGGTGGAAAATGGAGAGTTTTTATAGATTTCCGACTACTAAATATGGCAACCTTCAAGCATCACTTCCTACTTCCATTTGTGGATCAAGTATTGGATGCTATTTTAGGGCATTGTTACTATAGCATTTTGGATGGTTATAGTGGCTATAGCCAAATCCAAATCGCACCTGAAGACTAGCCTAAGACAACATTTACAAGTCCCTAAGGGACTTTCACATATAAGAAGATGCCCTTTAGCCTATGCAATGCATGTGCAACATTCCAACACCTCATCCTTAGCATCTTTTAGCAACAAATTGGCAATGGAATAGAAGTTTTCATGGATGACTTCTCTACCTATGGAGTAACTTTTGAACAAGCCTTGGACCACCTTGAGCAAGTCTTAAAAAGATGTGTGGAAAAAAATTTATGGCTCAACTGGCAAAAGAGTCACTTCATGGTCTAAGAGGGCATTGTTCTGGGGCATTGAATTTTACAAGCAGGGATTGGTGTAGAACCTAAAAATATCAAGATCATATAAGGAATCACTAGTCAACCAAGCACTGTAAAAGATGTTCAGTCATTCCTTGGACACACTAGTTATTATCGATGCTTCATTGAGAATTTCTTGAAGATCGCCAAGTCGTTGGTGGAACTAACAAAGAAGGACGCTCCATCTTTCTGGACTAGGGAATGCGAGTCTACATTCCAAACACTAAAACAAAAACTCATAGAGAGTCTAATTCTACAGGCACTCGATTAGTCTAGACCATTTCACATTATGATGAATGCATTTAATTATGCATTGGGAGCTGTGCTCACATAGTTGGATGACCAACAACATCCATATTACATCCACTGTGCTAGTCAAAGCATTGTGGGTGCTCAACTCAAATACATCACCATTGAAAAGGAATTTATGGTGGTGGTGTTCACCTTGGAAAAGTTCTGATACTATGGCTTGGTTTGATGGTATGTCCCTGATGAGGATAAACTACACATCCTTCAAGATGCTTATGAGGGCCCTTGTGGGGGCCACTATGTTGGATGATGCATGACCATTAAAATCTTGCTTGTAGGATATTACTAGCCTACACTCTTCAGAGATGCTCAATGGTTTGTCCACTCCTATGAATGATGTCAAAGAGACAGTGGGATGACAACACGAATGGAGGGACCACAATAGTGGATCCAGCCACTAGAACCCTTTGATATTTGGGGCATTGAATTCATGGGTTACATCACACCCATGTCCAACGAAAAGGTGTATATCATCATTGTAGTAGACTACTGTACCAAGTGGGTAGAGGTAGGAGCCATCACTGACTATTCCTCAACTACCGCCGCATGGTTTGTCCAACAACAAATTGTGAATAGGTTTGGGGTGCTACGTGCACTCATTTCGGATAATGGAACTCATTTTGTGGGTAATACTTTTCGTAAACTCATGCATCAATTGGGGGTCAAACATAAATTTACAACACCCTATCACCCCCAAGCGAATGGGCAACCCGAAGTCACAAATAGGGAGATTACAAAGATCCTAACTAGGACCATTAGCAAATATAGGAGGGATTGGAGCATGAAACTGAACGATGCCCTATGGACCTATCGTTCAATGTGGAAACTTCCTATAGGCTACTCTCCTTATGAGTTAGTGTATGGGAAACTACCAAAACTTCCAATTCAGGCAGAACTTTGAATACTATCTACCGCTAGTGACTTGGGACTTGACTTATCACTAGCACAATGAGAACAACTTATCAACTTGAATGTGCTAAATGAGAATTGACTAGTACACAAGGCCTATAATAAAAAACATCATGATCTTAGGATTCAAAAGGTAACATTTCAACATGGAAATAAGGTACTCTATTGGAACCCCACACATGTACCGAAACATACTAAGTTTGAAACACTATGGGAGGGACCTTATATTGTTTCTAAAACCTTTCCATCTGAGGCCCTATTTATCCACAAACCTGAGGATCCCATGAAAACATAGTTAGTCAATATGCAATAATTAAAACCCTTCCACGAACTCCACCGAACCAGTATCACTACCCTTTCATCACAAAGTCAACCTCGTTCCATTTTTTGGGTCTCTTCCTTGTAGCTCAGTTGTGGGGGAGATCATCATCCATGTTAATAACCTCTATTGGCTCCTTAGTTGTTTTTGAAAGTTTTTGTTTTACAACATCATTCATACGTTTGACCATTCTTACTTAATTTTTCCTTTATTTATTTATTTATTTCTATATGTATATATGTACTTATCTTTCAGCTATTTTCTACCTCTCATTAATACACTATCTTATTATCATAGGACGTACTAGTGTAGTTTTTCTTCTTTGCGATGATGCATATTATGGTCTACCTATTATATCTAGTTCCTACCTTAGCATTGTTGTTCCAGGAAGTCACGTTATACTTTCATTTCATTTAACAGGCAGTGAATCCATGTCATCCACCCATCCACCCACTCCATGATTTTCCTTATTTTGGAAATATGCAATCCTTTTTCCATTAAAAAAACTTTAATTAATTTGTGACTTGTGAAGTTTCGGACTTGGGCAGGAGCCAATGATTTGAACAGGGTGTGACTTCAAAGGGAATGCAACATTCTTCATACTTTTCTATTCCCTTGTCTATGAGAGTGTCCTCACAGACTACTTACCACTCCCATACTAGGAAGTTCATTAGCAATTTATCCTTGCACAGTGTGGTCCTCATCATTTTTTTTAAAAAAAGAGGATTCAAATCACACCCCTTGGACCAAATGCATGCAAAACCACATGGGTCTTTGCATGCTATTGTTCCCATAAAAAAAGAAAAACAAAAAAAAGAAAAAGAAAAAAAAACATGGGAATTAAAAGCACACCCCTTAGACTACCTCTAATAGGCTACAAGCACTAGTTATGGGACTTTTTTTGTCCCCTCTAACTTAGCGCCTTTTTCACTTCCTATCTTGCACTCATGTTGGAGTGATGTTTTTTTGTTGGAGCATTCTTATGCCTCAAAGGAATGGACTAGTCTTAGAATGTTGATGCAATGTCATGGAGTGTGGTTGGTTTTGGGTCTGAACTAAGGATGGCTCCTACTGAGTCACTTAATCACACAGTTCACAAGGGATTTCATGTGATCAAACTTAGGAATTCCATTTCACTCCCTCTTCTCTCCATTATTTTCTTCCCATTACTCACCTCACTACTAGTTTTATGTGTTGATCGTTTGTTGTACCTTGCTTAAACTTGTAAATTCTTCGGTTGGTTCTCATGGTATGAGTATTAACTTATGATAACCATTAGTTAACTATGGGGCCCATGGACTCCTATGTTGAAGATGTGCAAGGGAAATTAAGGCTAATGCCTGCTATGGGGAGGACCCACTTGCATATCCTTTGGTACTGATTATTAATCTCCTTCCCCTTTGGTATAATTCATCGATCATCTCCATTCTATCCATCGCATGGCTCTTCACCCACAAAGTTCCATCCTATGATATTCTCCTACCTTACTCTTCTTTTAATAACAATCTTTCTTCCTCTTTCTATTGGATAGTTCTTTGGTCTCTAAGTTATTACATCACCCCAACTTTGTGTTCTAATCCAAAGATTTGGGCCCTTGCTTCATTGGTCACTGCAGGTCAACTAAGCTGAATAACTGAGTCAACTAGGCCCCATATATGCATCCCCTTGCATTTATGTAGCCTTGTCGAAACATGTCAAAAATCTTATATATACCCATGTTGTGCATTTGAAAATTGTCCATTTGTTCACAAATCAAGGGGAGTTTTTCCATTTTTTCCATCAAGTCTTCTTACTGAGCACATACCATTTCTACCATGTGTCCCAATCCAACCATTCGTTGAGCCTTTCACTACTAAGGGGATGCTCTGAATTATTGGGGGGGGGGGGTGTGTGTGGGGAGGTCTATAATTATTATGATTATCAAGAATTAACACCTCTTAGAAAATAAACAAGAAAAAAAAACAACAAAAAAACTATAAATGACAACTCATTATGTTTTATTTTTTTTAACCCCTCAACTACACTCCAAGGAACCTAACAAGATGCACGTGCTAGTGTCATAGCTTGGCCAAAATGAGAAGGTGTATTATTAGCATTTTGAGAAACTTATACACATTTTAATTCATGGTTATGTTGTGACTGTAGATGGCACCTAAATTAAGGCATCCAAGGGGAGAAGGATCATTGCAACCAAGGGACAAGAAACCTAAAATGGGAAGAGGATGGGGTGCACAACCTCAAGAGCATGAGGAGGGCTCACATGCAACTAGCCCTCTCCACAAAGAAATTGATGTGGAATTTTTTTATCAGATTCCTGAAGAGGACATCCCTTGTGAACAATCGTAAAGGGACAAGACTTCTATTGTAGCACCATGGCTTGAGGTCACCCTGACCTAAGCCTGTATTGATGCTATCAAGTTGAGGGAGCTACAATGAATGGTCCTTCAGGAGTTAAACTTTGGACCATTTCTATAAAATGCACCAGAAGAAGTGAGAACCCAACTGCAAAATTCTCCTATGTGGGCAATCATCACCTCTAGTGATGAATGGTACCTAGGATAAACTTATCTCTTTTGGAAAAATCAGCAATCGGGGTCCTGACTAAGAATCAAGGAGATTCATATATCTTACTCTATAGAAGCAATCATGCAAGCTCTTGGGTTGCCTAAGATCGGAGTTGATGTGGTGGAGATTCCAAAATAGGTAGATCCCAAGGTTAAAGGGGAGTGGATCAGATGGTGCTATGGGGTAAAACGTAAGGAGTTTGGCACACTAATCACCACAGAGAGGGTCTACTCAAAAATTGCATCTTACCACTTGAATCCAATGGTAAGACCCAGAAAGATCACTACCTTCTTTGCTCGTGCATGTGCCACTCTAAGTGGAAAGTTCCCCATTAGCCTTCCATAGTTACTTTTCCTTGAAATTGAAAAATAATTTGTGAAAATGAATGGGGAAGGCAAGCTCTACCCTTTCCCTACCTAATCAGGAAGTTGTGCAAATGGGCAGGGATAGCACACTACACTAATGATACACTTCGTCACGTCCCAATTGCCTTGTGGCATGAAATGATGAAAGACAAGACTCTTGCCACAATGCGAATAAGGGAAGAGTAGTAATCACCTCCACCACTAGCACAAACAACAAGGTCGAGCTTGTAGATGATTGCAGAAAACATACATGAGATTTGATAACTGCTCTTGAGATAGTAAGATAAATCAGTAGGAACTGGCGGTGGAGAAGACCCTTCGGTGTACCGCCCTGCAATAATCCATCTTGAACAAGTGGCTTGATCTGTAAGTTTACTAGAGAGATCACGGTTGATGTTTTCTACAGCATGAACACAAGTTCTTGCAAGAATGGAGCCCAATGTCTGAGAAGTAATGGTCTCCACCCAAAAAATATTTCTTGAAATTTTAGGAAATGCGACTACTATCTCAGTGTGCTTGAAGGATGGAGAAGGACCGATTGTCCTGGTAATGCAAGACCGGGGATAAGAAGTTGCAGCAGAACTCGTTGACATAATTGCTATAGCCCTTAATGCATCTACTACACTTGTACCAGATTTACATGGACTTCGAGATGTACAGACATCTATAGAAACTCAACATAGTAGAGTTAATGTAGCCCAACATGAAGAGTTGTTGGATCGACTAGTGGGAACTGGGCAACCACTTCTGGATGTTTTTGATCTTCCAGACAACATCACTGCAACCTAGTCAGAGTTGCTCTTAGCTAGGGGTAAGTGCCTCATCTTGGAGGGGGCAACTTGAAGTAGCCCAGGGTGAACATCAATGCTTGGCTATGGAAGTTGCCCAACTAAGGGTTCAACTTGCTGATTTAGCTCTCCTCAACCCTGAACTCACCAGGGATGAAGCTTTTCAATAGCTTCAAACCAAACTTTAGATAGTTGAGAATGAGCGAGAGTCAGAAATCTTTGGCAAGTCCTTAATAGACACTCGTTCTTATCATCTAAACAAGGACTTGGTAGAGGTTCTCTAGGAGAATGTTAGGTTGACTGTAGAAGTTCATTGCCTACACAACGTTGGTGTTGAAAATCAACACATGAAAAATTTTATCCACCAATAGGAGGAGGAGATAGCCAAGGTAAACACTAATGTAAGGAGATTGACAGATGAAAATCGTAATTTATCCATGGAGGAAGTTTGAGCCTTGCAACAAAAATAAGCTATTGAAATCACCGCTTGGAAAATGAGGCCCTTAAGTTTGAATGAGTAAAAAATCATTATAGGGACCAAGTGGGATTGCAAAAGGAAGTTAATGAAAAAGAGATTCAAGTCACAAAGGCCAAGATGAACTAAGCTCTCCAACAACTCAAGGAAGGAGGTGAGGTGTGGTAGCCCATCTTAGATGGATTGAATGCCTATAACTAGGTTGAGATCCATCTCAAGGAGCTACAGATTGAAGAGATGACAAAATACATGGAGTTAGACAATCTCCGTTATGAAAACTTGGCTATGTTGATAGCTGGAAGGCCATGGTTAGACCTAGAGAAACAAGTGGCCACATCATATTCTTTATACAAGGGCAAGTTCCAAGTGTATAAATAGACAAAGTAAAAGCTAGAAATAGCCAATGTGGAACTTGAAGTTCTTTGCACTCATTTTGAAGGACAATGCACTATTGCAGAGAACTTGGCCCAGTGAATGAATAACTACCAGTAGTTGAAAACATCAGTCCAAGCATTTGATATTGAATGAAAATAGTTCACTGCCTGGTTTGTCAATTTGAAGGAACTCTTACCTACACTTCCATGCCCTTGGGATGTTCCCATTCTAGCACACATTGGTGAAGCTGCTTGGATGGTGAACGATCCTAGAAACAAAGAGGAGAAGATGAGGGCATTGTTGGAGGCTTTTTGATTGCCTCTGGAAGTTGCAAGGGCTACAGAACAACCATCATCAATGCCTCAACCACCATGTGCACCAGAAGCTGGCAAAGGCCCATCAAAACCACCACCACCAGGAATTGTGTGACCTTCTCTAGCAACTTCAGCATTTTTGCAGGGTTGAGAATTTATGGCTATCAAGGTGTTCGATTTCATTATCTATGAACACTAAATTTTTTTAATTTTTTTTGCCATACATTGGGGCACTTAATATGTTAGTAGAGTCAGTGTGTGTGTAAATGTGTTTTGTCGTGTGTACCGTTAATAACTTCATACCTTCAAAATTGTAATAAACTCGAGAGGAGTTTTCACTCAATCCTGGGGGTATGATGAAGTTTTTAGTTGATAAGTTGATTGGGCCACGTTAATAGAGCCTTGTTGACATGGACACGTTGATATGACCCCATCAATGTATCCATCCATGTGTTAACATGACCTTGTTAATGTAGAGTCTGCCTCTCGCTATAAATATGCATGCACCTACAGCATTTATGGCATATTCTTAGTAGTTGTAGCAAAGCCCTTATAGTTTGTTTTTTTGTAAGTTAGAATATTTCCCAAGTGCCCATAGTAGGTGTGAGAAAGGTGTATGGCTCTTTATTCGAGAGCTAATGTACTTGAGCCCATTGGCATGAGTGGTAATAAAGATGAGCTTTTTGAATATTACTTGCAGCATTTGGATTCAAAAAACTTTAATATTTTGACATTTTAAGCATTCCAAAGTCCTTTATTATTTTTGCTTTATGTTTATTGTACTTTTCATATTTTATGAGAACCATAGGCATGACCATCTCGAACATATATTAGAAACTTGATAACTAAGTGATGCTTAATGTCTAGTAACCTAGTAGTGGTTAGGATATGCTCAGGGTGTGCACAGAAGATGGGATTGCCCCCCCATGCTAGGGAGAGTTAAGTGATAGAGTAGAATTATTACAAGTTACACAACTTTTCATTTCCTACATTAAAAGAGTTAGACCTTTAAAGATAAAAAGAAAACTGATAAAAATCATTTGCCTCAATCTCACTCAACCATCACTTTAGAATATCATAGGTGAGATTGGGAAGACAACGACCGTTCTAACTAAGGTTTTGCTAGTTAGAATTTGATGTATGTAAGTGTTTGTAGCCTGCAGAATTCGACCGAGTTGCATGTGAACACCCGTGATTCATATGGTTGGATGTAGGGCTACCTCACCACTCATCACCTCCTATGGTACTAATATTTGTTATAGAAGCCTTCATGCCATATCCAAAAGTGAAATTTTCACAATTTTATTTTATGACGTAGGTAAACTAGGGTTTTTCCTCTATCATATGTCTCAAACATCTATTGCCAATATACCACATGCTTGTGTTGACTATAGAAAGAGCAACTGTAGCCATCATGTTTAATTTAGGTTTCTCTTTTTGCTTCCAAAGTTGCAAAGTGCCTTGTCTAGGCTACTTTTGCAAAGACCAAGCATATCATTTCATTCTAAGATAGAAATATGCTTAAATATGTCCAAATTTTCCACAATAAAAACATTTTAGAATTCTAAATTTTGACATGTTACCAAACCTAGAGTAGCCTCCTCCTATAGAGCCTTGAAGATGTACATCCTCTTGATCATTTGGCTCTTCTAAAGATATCTTATTCATTTTCTCAATAATCTTTGTTAGTCTTTGAATCTTAGCCATATGGTCCGAGTTTTGTTTCTCAAGACAAGAAAATTTATCATTAAGAGCTGTAATGTTTATTTCTTTGTCATGTAAGATATCTTGCATTTCAAGGCATACACTTTGAAAAAAGATAATTTTACTATAAAGAAACTCATACCTTTTTGCAAAGGAGTTTTCATTAATTTTATGATGACTTTGATTATTATTTAGACTTTTCTTTTGAATTTTGATATATATTATCAACCCTACAATCAAAATTTCTTCTAGAGGCTACATGGTCTCCTCTATTAGCTATCAAATTGAAAGTAGAAGAAGGAATAAAAGACTTACCTTGACTAATGTAGCATAGGGATTGAATGTAGCAGTTGATGAAGCATCTTAGTCTATTTGTCCATTTGAGTTTGATGTTTTTTGTCCCTTCCATATTCATGTTGAGTTATCCATGTGAGATTACCAAGATTCAGTACCATTTAAAGATCGAGAACTTAGAAGGGAGGGGGGGACGGAAGAATAAGTTCCCAATTGAGATTGTACCTGCCACTTAGAAAACACAAAATTTTATGTGCTTCCCCAACTTGGTTACTCCATACTTGGAGGGTATAGTTTGTGCACACCTTCAAACTTACTTCCTCAATCAAATGTGGTTTGAAGGCCATTGCACCCTATACAAGCTCTGAGCTTTGCATTGGAGTGTTTCATCACTATAAAACCATTCAGCCTTGCAAGGTTACAGTAAGCTCAAAATGTGGTTTCAAGGGTCCCACAACCTTTACAAGATTTAGCTCTACTTTGGAGTGTTATGATGCTACAAAACCACTCAACCTCACAAGGCTCTAACAAGTTCAATGTGAATGCCTTCTTGCAAGAAGCACATCAAACCCATAGGGAATTAAGAAAAAGAAAAAGGCACAAGGAAAGAAGGTAACTATAATTGCAAGTTCTTGTTGTTGAAGCTCAGTTCAACATACAACCAAGAAAATGATGTTATAATGAAGAAATGGAATACAAAATCATAGATATGACAATGATTACTTTAATGTGAATAGTTCTTTCACAATTTCCAAGAATTTGGTATCTTCTTATAGCCTTAGAGTTTTTGAAAACTCCTTAGAGTTTGTGCAATAGCTACCCAATAGCTAATGTAGATGTCTCCTTCAAAGTTGGCACATCTAAATTGTGACATCCTGTCCTCGGATGTCATGGAAAACATCAAATATATGATATATTAGACATTATGCATAAGAAGAAAACATACCAAATGCAAAATATAAGTAATATTTAGCATTATGTATAAAGGAAATAATATGAAAAATGCAGAAAAGAAAATAAAAGAATGCTTTATTGATATGGAAGAGTGTATCCAGATCATTCTTTGAGAGTGTTTCTTGGGGTTTTCTTCCTTTGGCATCTATCACTTAGAGGCAATCCAGCACTGCCACCATGGTTAGGCCTAGAACTGGGCCAAAAGGGTGGGCTAGTTCCCTTCTTGTCTTGCTTCACCCGGCTTCCTATGAATTGCCTATACTGGCTCTGCCACCCCATGACTTTCTTGTACTAGCTCTGCCATTCCCCATGACTTTCTAGTATTGGCTCCGCCATTCCCCATGCTAGCATGACCTCTAACCCTAGGTATAAATGACTTAGGTCAAAACCCCAAAGGTTCCTCAAGAGACATGTTCATTATTACAACATGCCCTTTTGAGTCTTAATCACAACTACCGTTTTTGGATCTTGTTAAGATAATAGTAACACTTGTTATGAAAAGACACCATCTTCATTAGGCAACCACATCATTTGGGAATGGGGATGTGACATAAATGAGAATGGCCTTTATTCAAGAGAAATGTCTTGCTAAATAATGGGGCATCTCTAGGGAGACGTCTTCTTTGGAATAAAGAGATTTACTATTTCTAAGAGACATCTTCTCAATTCTTAGGCTTTGGATTCTAAGCCTTTCCTCTCATCAATTTGTATTTTTCTCAATTTTTGAAGCATCTTCATTTGGTTTGTTGTCTTTGGTTTTAGTCCATTCTCATTCATGCTTTCATCTTGGCTTATGAAGTCTTCACTTTGTCATCTCATTGTAGTCTTGTTTTTCTAGAGTCCTTAGTTCTCAAGTGGAGTTCTTGTTTGTCTTGTAAATGCATCATCCACAAAAAACATTCTATGCTCTCCATTTTCCTTAAGGTTTTAACATACCAAAAGGTCAAAAATAACTAGTGTCATTTTAAGCTATTATAATACGCTATAGTAGCATACTTAGAATGATGTAGAAATAATCTTTTTATTGCTCTTATAAATATGTCACATTAAATCATGATTGATGCTATTAATAAATTTAATGTCTTGTGTCATTCATAATTTATAAATTTTTATCAAAACTAATGCAATGTGTCACATACAAATAAAAAAAATTGAAATCACATGTCTCACTTCCCACTACTAATATTATATATCAGTTCTTTTTCCCTGTAGTTGACTTCTCTTCATTATCATCACTATCTATCTACATAGGTACCGGATCCTCCATTGTAGCTAGTTTTTGGCTTCCTTCTCCCTGTCCTATCTAATAGCAAGAGTAAATAAGAAGTTAGTCAAGTTCTTTTATAATGAATTTAGATAAATTTTTTCAATGATAGGGTTTACCTTGTATATCTCAATCCATTTCCAAAATCATGTCTTTTACATAATCAAAATTTAAATTTAATGTGTCTAAGTTTTTGAATTTTGAGCTGGGAATTTTAGATAAAATGTTAGTACATTCTCCTTCATAGGTTCTTAATTCTTCTAGGATAATAACATCTTCATCACCCTCCTTTATAGGCTCCTCTTAGAAGGCTTATCTCTACATTGTTAGCAAAACTCTAGAAAACCTCTTCCAAATTTGTTTGTTGGATGAACAAGTTTCTAATATATCTATGTATATACAAGCCCTTGTTTTTTTTAATAATTGATAGTACTCCCATTTAGATCACCTTTTATTAGTTGAGTTCCTTCAACCTCAACTCTTTTATAATGTTGTTGAGCTTCTTAGACTTGACATAAAATGGGCCATAGCTAAAGTAGACCTTTTTCATTTCATAAAAGCTTGTTGGAACTCTAGAACTTTGCTTTTATCTTTTCAATTGGTTCTAGCTAGAAGGCTTTTCCTTAACATATTTATACAAAAAAGCTCTACTTCTGCCAATTCTAGGTTATCTAATAGAATTTTTATTTTCCTCTCATTTGGTACTTTCTTATTTCATACTTGCTTCAATAAAATAGCATTGGCATTTACTTGCTCAATCACTAATATTTCCATGTCTTTCACATTGTTAAGATCAACACTTATTTTTTTTATAGCAAGACTTCCTTGTAAGACATTGGTGTTTATTGCAAAATCCTTTAACATAAGTTGATCATTATTCAATTATATTTCTATCTCTATAATAAATACTCACATTTGTCTTAATTAACATATGCTATGTTTTGATGTGAAATACATCACATAGATACTTATGTTTCTCTAGGGAGAGAATATCCATCTTCCTCTCCATGTCCTTTAGTAGCCCCTCCATCATTAGCTACTTCTCTTTAACACAAATCCAAATTCTCTTTTTCATCTCTACAAAAGAAATGTCATGTTCAGTTAACCTTAACATGCTACTTTTAACATGTTGATTTTACATTGATAATTAAACCTTCCCATAAGAGGTTAACAAGTTTGAGCTATTTGCCTTCTTAATCCACATACCAATCTCATCATCCTTAAAAATTGGTATGTTCTATGCATGTATAGTTTATGCCATAGATAGGATCTCTATCTCAAAGAGATCATATAATCCTGTATCCAATTCCTCTTCCTTGCTTTCCTTATCTCCCTCTTGGCATGTCCCATCAAAGTCTAGGTTAAATGAATTAGAGGGCAAGTCAAATTCATGCTTACCAACCTTCTTTTTTTCTGATAACATGATAAAGTTAGTAAGAAAATATAATTCTTCATCACTCATATCTTCCTTTTAGTCCTTGAGTATTGAAAAAAGAGTTGAGAAAAGCTTCTTAACCTTCCTTTTCAATGTTATTTTCTCTCAAGTAGCTCCTGCAAGTACAATGCAAGATAAGTCTTATTAATGCATTACATCACTTTGATATCAAAATTAACCCTAATGTTAAACAACAAGTATTAATCTATACTAACTTAATAGTGATGTCTTACATTCAATGTTGACATCACCCAGAACTTAGACCCTATTGCTAAGCCAAATTAATGAAGTAAAATATGTTTCTTGAAACCAAAATTAAATATTTAACTATCTTTTCTTGCAATGATTCCTAAGACACCTTCACTAAGGAAGTCTTAAAAGATATTTTCTCTTCCATAAGCTTTGAAAGATACTTCTCCTTTTGGAAGTCTTTATCTTTCGATTATGTTAGAGGTTCTCTTCAAAATCCCCTTCTTTCCCATTGCAGCATTGTCACTTATTTTCCTTTGTGGTTTCTTGATACTATTTATAGTTGAGGATGCCACCTCTTTCCTAGTCCTTGATTTTGACATCAAAGAATCTCCACCACCAATACTATATGGTAAAATTAGACTCCCTAAGTGTTTAAACAATGGAGGTCTAAATTCTATCTTAGAAGTAATGTTTGAGTACTTCTCTACATTTATGAAAATTAAAGTTATCATAACTCTTATTAATCTATAGTAGATATCAAAATTAACACTTTTACTTACTCTCTTTCTCTTCCTCTTGTTATCCTCTTGGGAAAGCTTATATATTTCTTCCACTATTCCTTGGTAAATAACTAATGCCTTGTCAATTTTCCTTCCTTTGAACATTATCTTGTATAATCCATATAACTACCTGGGGACTAACTCCCATTTCTAATCAATCTTATTACAAAATAGACATTCAATGAATAAGGAGAAGAGCTTTTTCAAATTCCCATTTATCCCTTTATGGATGTTGATTATGTATCTCTTTATAGATGCCACCCATTCCTCTACCACTAATAATGCCATTGAATTATGCTTAAAGCTATTAATCTTGATTTTCCTTTATGAGAAATCATATCAATACCACAACATCACAAGATCCCAAGTAATGATAACTACTTCTAATCCACATGAACTAAAAAAATGAGCTTTTCTACTAAGTATCTCTTTTTAAGGCCCACACATTTTATAAGACTAGGGTAGGGGTGTTTTAGATCTAAGGCACACAATATGCATACCTAGTGAACTTGCCTAATTATTTTACTTCTTCCTCACAAAAAGTTACTTTTGGGTACTTTCTACCTTGTTATCTTAGCTTTAAATTTCTCTACCAAGCTTATCACATCAATTAACTTGGCATCATTTAGGCTTATTTGGGCTACAACAATTAGCATTAGCTAGTTAGTATGATAATTGTAATGTCATGTCTTTTTAACAAAATTTAACAACAAATGCTTACCTTTTAGTCCAAGAATGATTCTAGATCTCTTGGGTCATTCTACATTATCTCCATGGGTCTCACCCCATAGTGAATGTAACCATCCTCTATTCTCATACTCATTTCAGAATTGATGAAGATAAAGCTTCTATATCAAGCTTCAAAATGAGGCATAATCTATGATTGATAGTTGTGATGCTAGGCTAGGTCTCACAATAAAATATATAAAAATTCAAAGTGATATAACCCCTAAACATCAAGATCCATAAACCTATCACTAACCCAAGCCAATTCTTTGATAAATTCTAACTAAGAACCACTTCTTCTTAAATATTTTTCAAACTATTACTAACTTACATTTTCATAAAAATTTGCAAGCTAGGTAAATTTGAAATTATCCTTGATGTCTATGCTTCAAGGAGTAATGTGCTCTTAACATTGATTTACCAATACTCTTTTCTTTCTCATAGTTTATTCAAATGTTTCCTATATACTAGGATGTCTTTGGATAATTATTCTATCTTTAGCTGCTACTTATAAATTATCTCTAACAATTTGGCAAGGAACCTTGGAAGGATGAACTCTAAGAATCTCATGATAGTATCTTGATCTAGATGAATCCAAATCATCATGTGAAAGTGGTTGATGAAGAACTTTAAGAATTTACTTGTCCCTTGTCTAGCCCAAAGCTTGTGTGGCATCATGAAATAGTGGCTTGTGCTTGAAGGGCCTAGCTTTTCTCCTCTTATTTTTCAAGATGCTTCTTTTATCTACCAGTAAGAAAAACATAGGATCAATCATTAGGAGCCTTGATGCTACATTATCCTTGTGTTAGATAAGATTAACCTTTGGTCACATCTAAGACATAGTTTGACATGTTGATTATTTATTGATGTTTCATGTTGATAATTATGTTGAAGTCTTTTCAATGTTTGACATTAATATTAGTCTTAGAAATGCTATGTTGAAACTAATTTCTAGAATTAAATGTCATAACATTATGACATCTGATATCAAAATTCCCTTCCTAAGTTTGATGTTGAAATTTTCTATGGCTTACATTTGCATCCTTGATGTAGCATGTTAGCCATCATATTAAAAACACTTCACATGTTTTGCAAAATTTTAATAATTTCCTTTCCATGTCATGTTCTTGCTAGGAGCTTTCCCAAACCAAAAATTGATATTTACCAAAAATATGTATAAAACAATGTGAAAATATGATGCAAAATGCTCACATTCTTGTGTTATAACAATTAACACACAAAATATGTACAAATTCATCTTTGTAGAAATTATTTAACCTCCAAATTCTCTGTCCTAGCAACCCACATAGTACTGTTCATAAAAATAATACTAGAGAAAATTATCATAATATCAAAATTTCAAGTCCAAAATTACATGAAAACCCTTGATAAATAATTGGTTTCTTAGCTACAACCATAAATAAACACATGTAGCTACATGCATTTTATTTCCTAATCTTTGCAAAATAGACTTTTACCAAATCCTTAAAAACCAAGGTACTACTTGGGATCCTCGATCTCAATACAAACTTGAAATTAAATTTATTAGTTTATACTTAATAAACTTGCTTCTTGACTAGAATTGAAAAGATCTAATCTAGAACAACATTTTACTATCTATAATTCATAAAAAATCCAAGCCCTAGTTTACTGTTCCAATGATTCTAACGTAATACATAAAAGTCTAGTACCAAGATTTTAAAACTTGGGATCTTGTTACTTACATTTATGCCCTAGGTGGCAAGATGTAGAATTGTGATTGTCCTCTACTACTATTGGTCCCACCTTTAGCCCCTTACATGCTATTGCTACTACCACTTGCCATCTTTTTCAAATCATTATGTTGTCATTTTCTACTCTATGCTCTACTCTTACATCATTTTCAAATCACTTTGTTGTAAATAATGCTTTCATGCTACTTCTTTTACTCACTTATCTTCCATAGCTTGATGATGCAATGTTGTCTTAATTTTGGGATATTTGGACTTCTAATGCATCTAATACTTTAATGAAAGATCAATATTGCCTTGTATTAATATTACACATTGCTTCTAATATATACTATAACAATTCCTATCTTAATGTAGATTGACATTGATACGTATTTATCATTTCTCCTTCGATCTCTTATCTAAGACTATCTTAAAAGCTAGGTATGTTAAGCCTTGTACACATCCTTTATTTTCTTTGGATCATGTTCAATAGATATTTCTTCTATTATAGCTTCTTTAGACATCATTAAGGATGACTTACTTCCTTAATTTGATCTCTCTTTTCTCAATCCAGAATCATCTTTGACAAATGATTATTTAGTTGATTCACCTATATTCAATAATAAAGATGGAGAAAAGAAACTCTAGCTAAGTGACCTTCTCCCTTAGCATTATGAAGAAGCCATTCTAGGTACTCTTTAAAGACATTCTATTATTTTTTCTTGAGGACATAGGGACATGTGTGGTCTTGAGTCTAAGTTGGTACAACATAACATCATTTTGGAAGAAGTCTTTAAACTTATTAAACATAAGATTAGGAAAATTCATTCAACCATAGATCTAGCTATAAAATAAGAGATAGCTAAAATTTATAATGTTAATTTCATTCATCCTATAGACTATTCATATTTGATCTCCAACATAGTTATGGTTCCTAAGAAGAATGGTGGTATTCACATATGCATTGACTTTCAAGATCTTAATGAGGTCATGCTTTAAGATGACTTTTCATTACTGAACATTAATCAACTTATATATTGTAAAATTGATCATTCTCTTTTATCATTTATGTATGAGGTTTCTGAAACACCACAAAATTCTGAGCTTAGTACTTCTCCAACAAGAACCGAGCTAAGTCATGATGCTCCCTAGCATGACGGAAGCTTGAGGACCTCACAGGTAGCTTTAAATGGAGTCAAACTGAGTAAGAAATGGTTCCCTGGGACCCACAGAAGACTACAATGACATCTAGCATCAAACTTGGCAAATATTGAGCTCAAAATACTTGGTTTTCACTAAGTATGCATCCTGTACGTTGGCCTACACATGCCTAGTGTACAGCCCAGCGTACAGCAACTTTCGGGCCCCAAAAATGAGTCAAAACATGCCAGATTGAGCATCTGGACCCCCCAAGACCTTCCTCAAGGTCTCCAGTAGCTCTTAGGCCCTTGAAAATCAAATTTTTGGCTCCAAATGATGGTCTTTCATTCATGTACGCCCAGCGTGCAGCCAACATATAGAAACTTTTGGGCCCCAAAAATAAGTCAAAACATGCCAGAATTGAGAGTCTGTACCCCCTAGGACCTTCCCCAAGGTCCCCAATAGCTCTCAGGCATTTGAAAATCAAATTTTGGGCTCCAAATGATGGTCTTTCATTCGTGTACGCCCAGCGTGCAGCTAGCGTATAGCAACTTTTGGGCCCCAAAAATGAGTCAAAACATGACCTAATTGAGTGTCTGCACCCCCCTAGGACCTTCCCCAAGGTCCCCAATAGCTCTTAGGCACTTGAAAATCAAATTTTGGGCTCCAAATGATGGTCTTTCATTCCTGTATGCCCAACGCATACGGCCAGCATGCAGCCAGCATACAGTAATTTTTGGGCCCCAGAAATGAGTTAAAACATGCCAGAATTGAGTGTCTGGACCCCCAGGACCTTCACTAGGGTCCCCAATAGCTCTTAGGCATCCAAAAATCAAGTTTCAACCTTGAAATGATGCACTTCCATGACTTGTATGCTGAGCATACGTACTCTGCATGCCCAGCGTGCAGCCCAGCGTACACCACCAGAAACAGCCCAAAAAGGCATGAAATGGCAAGATTTTCACTTGAAACTAACTCCCGGAGGTAGGGAAACTATTGGGCATAATCACAGGCACCCGAAAATCAAGTTTTGACCTTAAAATGAAGCATTTCCATGTGTGTACGTTGGGTACATTTTTGGTGTACGCTGGCATCTTGTACGTTGGCATCCTGTATGCTGGCATCCTATACGCTGGCATCCTATACGCTAGCATCCTATATGCTGGCATGCAGCACACTGGCATCTTGTACATTGGCATCCTACACGTTGGCATCCTGCATGCTGGCATGTAGCACGCTGTACAGTTGTAATTGTCTATGCACTCAGACAATGTAACCACATGTCATCCGACCTGAAATCCTCTCACCCACGACCACTCATACCCTTCCAGATCCAAATCCAATGCTCAAAAAACCTCATAAAAATCCCAATGTTTGACTAGGGGGGGGGGCAATTTTGGGAAAAATAGAGACAAAAAGAAGAAGAAGTAGAGACATTGAGAAACCAGAGCAAAAACCTTGTACGCTGGACCTCAACCCTGCACGCTGAGCATACAGCCTTCACGCTGTGCTTGCAGTTGAAACTAGTACACCATCATCCCTTCACATCCACCAGGGTTATTCATCTACCTTGTGTCAGATCCACAACTGCGTTCAAGCCGGTGCATTGTAACTTCTATTTTGCAATAATATTGCCATATTTCTTTTGTTTAGATTTGTTACAGTTTTGTTCGTTCATTATTGTACGCTTATTGTTTACATTCCTATAGGTTTACGCTCCGCTTTACATTAGTTACGTTGTTTACATATAACCCAGCGTACATCCTATCAGTGTACGTTCAGGGAAATCCTTGTTTGATCTGCGTGCAGACCACTCAAGGTACTCTACCTTCATTAATTCCAGCTTACCCTTAAGAAAAGGTAGGGTCTTCTGTGCTTGTCCGGGGATCTCCTGGTTTCTGTTTCATTCCAGCTGGAGATCGATGATTTCAGATAGTACAGAAAAATGGTGCTAGAAGGGGGGCTTGACTTGTTTTTTTGTTGAATCGAAACGCTGATTAGTGTTTATGTTGCTACAGTGTTCACGCTGCTACAGTGTTTACGTTGCTACAGTGTTCAAGCTGCTACAAGGTTTACACTGCTACAGTGTTCACGCCGCTATAGTGTTTATGCTGCTACAGGGTTTATGCTGCTACAGTGTTCACGCTACTACAATGTTTACGCTACTACAGGGTTTACGCTGCTACAGTGTTTACGCTACTACAGTGTTCACGCTACTACAGGGTTTACGCTGCTACAAGGTTTACGCTGCTACGGTACAGCTACAATGTTTTTTTCAACAAAAACACACAAAACACATCTATTTCAAAGCTGAATTCGCTGCGATTCGCACCTACTTCAAGCCAGTCTAAGTACTAATGGACACTAATAGGGATCACCTTGTCCAATGCATACAATACACACAACATAACGATTCCGAGATGACTTTCTCTTACCCGAGCTCACCATCCGCATACGAGTACGGTTCATAAGTTCATACTTAGCCAAATTTTCTCCCGTTTACATTGTACACGCTGGACACTTAGAAAAATTTTCAGTGTTCACACTTTGGAAACTCTGCACACTTAGCCCGAAACACACTCGGCACTTATTAGCCAGCTCATACGCTGCCCCTTCACACATCACCATGGAGTCATCCCAGACCTCTAATGCACGCACCTTCGTAATCCTCACACAAGAACAATACAACTTTATCTGTGTGAAGATTCAAGCTAACCTTCCTCTTGACACCATAGAGTAGGTGGCAAAACGAAACTTCGAGCGCATATACATGGGAGGCCATGAATTCGTCCCCTCTGTATATGACATCTTCCCCCTTTTTGATCCTCATCATAAGCTCATCTCCCAGCTCCTTCTGGCTAGGAGCCAAAACACACGGTGACCCAATTAGGAGCCCCAAAACCAACATGATGTAGATGACATTGAGGCACAATCTGAACCTGAGGATTCATACCACACCCTCAGTCCCCATGCCTACGTGAACCCATCACTCCATTCTCGCATGGGACAGACAGCCACCCACCAAGCCTCAACGAGCATGCAAGCATCGGTGTCCTGACATGGACTACCCACATCCACATCCACCCAGTACATGCTGCCAGTGCAAATGCATGGGGCCACTTTTGTTACATCAGCCCCACACATTCAGGGTGTCACTTCACAGTTTCTAGCTAGGCAAGGAACCATACCCCTTGTTCAAAAACCCACTTACTTCAACGTGCCACACCCCACAACTACAACTCTGAACGTTGCTCCACAGCAACAAATGACAACCCAACAATCTCCCCAACCAACAAATATGCCTACTACTCAAGAGTGGGTAGAAGCAAAATAGATGATGTAAACATTAGCTGATGAGGTAAAGCAACTCAAAACAGCCAACACTGAACAAGTTAAAGTACTGGATTTCTACCAGGATGATCTAATTAGTTCTTCAGTGCCACCGTTAGCTTTACCCAAGGGAATCATCCTCCCACAGTTAACCAAGTACAACGGGAAGGGAGATCCAAACGCTCACTTAGTCATGTTTCGATTAGAAACTCTATTGCTTCAAGCTTGGCCTCACGCAATCTTGCGAGTGTTCGCTATGTCCTTAACGGGTGTAGCCTTAGACTGGTACTAAGCCTTGCCTCGTAACTCCATATCCTCTCTGGAGGATCTGTTACATTAGTTCGTTACCCGGTTTAAGTACAACCCCAAGCCTAAAGCCACACTAGATAGCCTGATATAGGTGAAACAAGCACCACTTGAGCCTGTGCAAAAGTTCATCCAACGATGAAGTGCAGCCCTTAACAAACTTCATGAGCCCATCCCTAAAAAATATTTGCTTACGATTCTGAAGGGAGCCATGAATGACTTCATTAAGTCAAAACTATACTACCTAAGTGCTCAAACATTGAGCCAAGCCTTCACACAAATCAAGAACATTGAACAAGCTACACAAACCAGCAATGACCTCGCCTATGTGGCTTACAAGAACCAACACGTTGCCAAACAACAGACAACAATGGAAACTGTAGCCGTAAGCACAAAAACAACAAACACCAGTACCAACCCGCCTGCAACAACAGGGGCCACCCCAAGGCCCAACTTTCAACTCAAGGATCACTCTAAGTACACACCTCTACCTACACGACCTTCTGAACTACTAGAGCAACTCCTTAAAGCCAGGCAAATCCAATACAAACACGTAGCAGAGAATTCTCGTCATCGACATGATAGGTACTGCGAGCTATTGAGGAACCCCACCTTAGCAGAACCAAATGAGCCCCCTAGTTCCACGACATTTCAAGTTAGACCAATTCTGTCACTACCACCAGATGTTCGGTCATAACACCAACACCTATTGTGCATTATAGGATGATCTACAAGAAATGATAGAACGGGGCCAACTCAACATCAACACCCTGAATCAACCTAGCATAGATGATGCCTCCTATGTCATAAACTCCATTGGCATAGATAGTAGGTCTAAACTTATGCAGCAACCTTTTGTGATCTGTGTGCCTCCCAGCAAGGCAACAAGCCCCTCTGTCTCCACCAGCAAGGGGCCTCCCATCATCATCAAGATGTCACCTAGTGCACTGATGACACCTTTTGTGGTCAAAGTACCACCACCTCATTAGTCCACTAAGACATTAAATTGGTAGGATTCAACGCAATTCCGAGCACTGAAGACATCCTTCGTGGTCAAAGTACCACCACAGACGTCCGCTAAGACGTTAAATTGGCACGATGCACCAACGACAACAACAAAGAAACCTTTCATTATCAAGGTGCCACAACAAGCTAGTCAAATAGCAATGACACCTCCCAAACTACCATTTGTCATAAAGGTGCCACCACGCGATGGCCCCTCGCCTACCCAGAGCCCAACCATAGGCAATTTCTCGACCTCTTCTCCCTCAAGAGTCAACCTTGCCAACAACACAAGTAAGCAAACCAACTGGCAATAGAAGAAAACAAACGAACAACGAACAACACTTGTAGCCAAAATAAAAGCCACATCTAGTACATAGCAACTGAACACTGGGGCCCCTGTCCCTAATCCTAAACAAACTAGGCCTAAGTCCTTGACCCATACAGAGGCAACCAACACAACGACAAACAACATGGACTTTGTAGCTACATTGGCCCAAGTGAAAAAAATGCTCAAACAAAAGAACACAACCATGAGCTTGTATGACCTGGTCATGACATCATCAGCTCATTGTGAAGCCTTAGCGCAAATGTTAGCATCCATTCCTATTATAAAGGACATCCCTGCTAACATGGAATCCATCCGTGCAATGATTTCACAAGAAACACCACAAGGATCGGGTTCCAACACCTTAGCCTTCCACGAAGATGTAGTTTAAGTCATCCTCGAACGAGGGGAAGTCACAACAGCTCCATTATCGATTAGTGTACGTGTTGGGCAATGTACCATTCGTAGAGTGCACGTTGATGATGGTGCGGCAACAAATGTAGTTCTATACTCTGTCATTGACAAACTAGGCATGGTAGATGAGATCATGCCATCAGAAACCACATGTCTAAAATCCTTCAACGGATCATGTGTCATGGTTAAGGGCACAATCAACTTAGCCTTTGTGGAAGGTGAACAATTCCCCAGTAGCACAGAATTCACTGTCATAGAAGAGATGCCCAGTTTCAACATGATTCTTGGTAGACGTTGGCTAGCACAACAACAAGCCGTTTCCTCACCGATACATCAAGAAATCCGCCTTCCATACGAAGGTGGACAAGTCATTATACATGGCGAGAACACTCCCTTTCAAGCTGACCAAAACATAGACATGTCATAGGTCTTGAAAGTGGAGCCTCTTGAAGAAACACCCACAACGACAAACACAACACCTAGAGCTAAAACACCTGAACGAGGGGTAAAAATCGAAAGCCTCCCAGAGCAACCTAGCACACCTCCTAGACCATGTCTGGCTAGGAAACAACTACATGATAAAGGCTCCCTTGTGGCCAAAAACACATCTTATCCCCGCCCACTCTTCACCCTTGTTCGTTGTGCATACGTCACCTTAGTTTGCATTGTACTAGCTTACGCACTTGCATGTGGCCCGAACAGGCCTTAAACTAGAACACGTGGCCCGAAAAGGCCTTAAACTACCACCTTTTCACATTATTTTCTATTCACTTGTGCATTTCAATTCATGTTTTCTGCAGTGGCTATTTAACATTGGTTTCACTAGTTGCTTTTGTTTACAGGATCATACGGATGCACATGTATGCATCCACCCTGACAGTCCTGAAATCATGACGATAAACTGATACCACAGCTCATCCTGGCATCATGATGGTAAACTGATACCACAGCTAGTCCTAGAATCATGACGATAAACTGATACCACAACTTGTCTTGGCATCATGACGGTAAAATGATACCATAGCTTGTCCTGGCATCATGACGATAAACTGATACCATAGAACGTCCGCAATGACAATAAACTAGCACTTGTCCAGTACGACATTAAACCACCACAGTCTCATTTGCCAGAGTCTGCTAAGACTATAAACTGGTTTGCCTCTCCACAGTTCGCCAAGACTATAAACTAGTAATGTACCATCTGCTATGACGCTAAACTGGCAATGTCCAATAGGTTATGACATAAAACTAACCCACAACAGTCCACTACAACTATAAACTAGCAATTTCATCTCTAGCCTCCTGATCTGTAGCTGCATTGAAACTTCATCAGAGCCGCTGCCTCGCTCATCATCAGTTGATCCTAACAACATTGCTGCCATTCATATGTAGTGCCTGAAATATCATCCGGTGCCTTTGTTTCATCAGTAGATATTCAAGTCTAAGCTTGCTTACTCACTTATGGTTTTCTTGTCTTCTTGGAGTTGTGTTTGCAGGATGACACCTAGTGGTGCTCGTACACGGATACACTTCATCACAGTGACAAGGTGCCACATTATTTCTGATGCACGCAACCAGGTTATCAATCTGTTCAAAAGTACATTCCTAGTTCCCCAATACTCTTATTCCCTTTCCTACCCGGTTACAGTTCCCAGATACACCCAGTACACCCCAAAACTTTGAGCACACTATTACACGTTGCGACACTCTCAAGCAATAGCAACACATAATATGGCACATGAGCATGAGTGCAAAATTGAAAGAAAGCTCTTTCCAAAAAACAAAGAGACAAAAGAAAAGAAAAGAAACAAAAAAAAAGAAACAAAAAAAAGAGAGACAAAAAAAAAAGAACAACAAGAAAAGGAAAATATCAAAGAGCAAAAAGCCAAAAAGAAACACAAGACCCTTGGCACGTCCCATACAAGGCCCAAGTGGGAAGGTAGTTGTCTTGGAAGCAAGTACTCATGTCTTATGCACTCAAGTAACATTTCATTACGTGGCTTTGGCTCTCAGCCAACAAGTTCCCTTTAACACTAAACAGAGGCCCTGTGCCTCCAAAGAAAGCAACACATCACCACGTGGCTTTGGTGGTGCCAATGAGCCCTCTTGAAAACTAAACAAGAGTCTTGTTCCGCCAAAGGACATACACCTCATATCTTGGTTCGAAGTCTGCTAGACAATGGCTATTGACAAGGATCAACATGATCATATACACACCAGAGCATCCCCTTAACCATGCAAAATCCCTTGATCAGTTCCCAATCTGCACAATTTTCATTTCCCTATCCAGCCACAAACTTCATTTTCCCCAATCCTATGTACTACTGAACACGGTGCGATGACATCTGGCCAAGTGTCAAAAGACAATGTTGCTACCAAGTTTCTTGTGGTGTTTTTTACTTCTTTATTGACGCTTCTCGGGTCGATTCCTCCAAGAATCAATAAAGAGGAGCCAATGAAACACCACAAAATTCTTAGCTTAGTACTTCTCCAACAAGAACCGAGCTAAGTCATGATGCTCCCTAGCATGACGGAAGCTTGAGGACCTCATAGGTAGCTTCAAATGGAGTCAAAATGAGAAAGAAATGGTTTCTTGGGATCCACAAAATACTACAATAACATCTAG
This sequence comes from Gnetum montanum, assembly GCA_015680685.1. Lineage (NCBI taxonomy): Eukaryota > Viridiplantae > Streptophyta > Gnetopsida > Gnetales > Gnetaceae > Gnetum > Gnetum montanum. The sequence continues at coordinate 421,614 of MNCI01001300.1, forward strand.
CATCAAACCTAGCAAATCTTGAGCTCAAAATACTTGGTTTTCACTAAGTATGCATTCTGTACGCTGGCCTACACATGCCCAGCGTATAGCCTAGCGTATAGCAACTTTTGGGCTCCAAAAATGAGTCAAAACATGCCAGGATTGAGTGTATGGACCCCCAAGGACCTTCCCCAAGGTCTTCAGTAGCTCTCAGGAACTTGAAAATCAAAATTTGGGCTCCAAATGATGGTCTTTCATTCATGTACACCCAGCGTATACGGCTAGCGTGCAACCAACGTACAACAATTTTTGGGCCCCAAAATGAGTCAAAACATGCCAGAATTGAGCATCTGGACCCCCCAAGACCTTCACTAAGGTCCCCAGTAGCTCTCAGGCATCTGAAAATCAAGTTTCAACCTCGAAATGATGCACTTCCATGACCTGTATGCTGAGCATACGTACTCTGCACGTCCAGCGTGCAGCCCAGCGTACACCACCAGAAATAACCCAAAACAGGCACCAAATGGTGAGATTTTCACCTGAAAAAAACTCTCGGAGGTAGGGCAACTATTGGGCATCATCACAGACAGCCGAAAATCAAGTTTTGACATTAAAATGAAGCATTTTCATGTGTGTATGCTAGGTACATTTTTAGTATACGCTGGCATCCTGTATGTTGGCATCCTGTACGCTGGCATCCTATACACTGGCATCTTGTACACTGGCATCCTGTACATTGGCATCCTGTACACTAGAATCCTATATGCTGGCATCCTGTATGCTGGCATCCTGTACGCTGGCATCTTGTACACTGGCATCCTGTACGCTGGCATCCTACACGCTGGCATCCTATACGCTGGCATCCTACACATTGGCATGCAGCACGCTGTACAGTTGTAATTTTCTATGCACTTGGAAAACGTAGCCACATGTCATTCGACCCAAAATCCTCTCACCCACGACCACTCATACCCTTCTAGATCCAAATCCAATGCTCAAAAAACCTCATAAAAACCCTAATGTTTGACTGGGGGGGCAATTTTGAGAAAACCAGAGACAAAAAGAAGAAGAAGCAGAGACACTGAGAAAGCAGAGCAAAAACCTTGTACGCTGGACCTCAACCTTGCACGCTAAGCATACAGCCTTCATGCTATGCGTGCAGTTGAAACCAGTACACCATCATCCCTCCGCATCCACTGGGGCTATTCATCCACCTTGTGTCAGATCTACAACTACGTTCAGGCTGGTGCATTGTAACTTCTATTTTTCAATAATATTGCCACATTTCTTTTGTTTAGATTTTTTACAGTTTTTTTCGTTCATTATTGTACGCTTATTGTTTACATTCCTGTACGTTTACGCTCCACTTTACATTAGTTACGCTGTTTACGTATAACCCAGCGTACATCCTATTAGTGTACGTTCGGGGAAATCCTTGTTTGATCTGCATGCGGACCACTCAAGGTACTCTACCTTCATTAATTTTAGCTTGCCCTTAAGTGAAGGTAGGGTCTTCTGTGCTTGTCTGGGGATCTCCTGGTTTCTATTTCATTCCAACCGGAGACTGACGATTTTGGACAGTACAGTTTCTAGTTATAATTAAATTTAGATAAATCTAGAGTACTAATCATACATTACTTTCATGACTCCTTTAGGAACATTTTTCTACACTAAAATTCTCTTTGAACTCAAAATCATGAAAGCTTCCTACCAACATACTATGAATTTTATTTTCAATAACATGATATTTAAAATAGTGAATAATTATGTTAGTGATTTGACCATTAAGTCCACTTTAGTAATAGATCACTTTTTAACTTAGATCAAGTCTTAACCTATTGTGATAAGTATAAACTATTTCTTAGCCTTAAGAAATGCATACTTTATGTTCTTGTATGTAAAATGCTACAAAATCTTGTATTTCAAGATGGAATAGCCATAGACCTTGATAAGGTTAAGGCTATTATGGAGCTTCCACCTTTTTAGAAGATCTAAGATCTATGTGTTTTTCAAGGTTGTATATAGTCCATTTATTGATTTGTTACCAATATTATGGATCACAAAGATCCTATAACTCATCTACTTCATAAATCTAATACCTTCATCTAGGATGAGCATTGTCAAAAATCCTTTAATGCCATCAAAAGAATTTTAACTTTTGTTCCTATCTTATATCCTCCATAATTCAATCACCATTCTTATCTCTACCTCTCTAAGTCCAACCATGTTATAGATATTATGCTTTATCAAAGATGAGAGGATGAAGCTAATCTTTATATCTATTATGTCTCTCTCCCTTTCTTAGACTGTGAGAATAAGCATATAGATGTTGAGAAGTCCTAGTTAAGTCTTGTCATCACTCTTAAGAAATGGAGTCACCATCTTTTAAATACTCAAGTTATTACTTGCAAAGAAAACATACTTAAGATAGTTTCTAATAATCCTTCTGATGGTCATTAGTTAACCTAGTGAAAATTTTTTTTCATTGAATTTGACCTTTTTCACTATCTTAACATTTCATCAAAGGTCAAGCCATAATTGATCTCATTTCTTCTTTCAAATCTAATAATACCATTCATGGCTTTCACAAAAATGTGAATAACTCTCACACTGTGCTTTACTTTGATGAAGCTCATACTTTCTTTAGGTCTAGTACAAACTATATTCTTATTCTTCCCACTAAATAGGTCCTTTATAGAGCTTTAAATTGTGATCTTCGACTAGCTCTACAAAACCAAGTTAGAACCATTATTATTTATGATGACTCTCAACTTAATATAAACCAAGTTTATGATAAATACAATTGCAAATTACCTTATCTCAGTCTTTATCTAGAAATGACTAAAGAACTTATTTCTTCGTTTTCAACTTGTACTTTAACTTAGATTTCACATTTCGAGAACATGCTAGCTAATGCTTTAGCAACATTTATAATTCATGGTGATTCATTTGCCATGTGTGACCAACTTGTACAATCTATTTGTTTAACACTTATTACAAAATCTCCTAATTCCATAGTTAGTGTTATCAATATAGAGAATGAGAATCATCAATATAGTGATCTCCTTCACTATCTTACAATGGGTGAAATTCCTAATTATTTAACATATGTTTAGAATAATACTTTAAATAAATGTAACCAACATTTTTATATATTAAATCCCAATGTGTTATGTTGTACATTAATCGTAGGTGTTCTTTTGCATTGCCTTATCCTTGCGAAATTTAAGATAATACAAGATCAAGTTCATTTAGGAGTTTGTTATTGGAATTTAGGGTAAGATTCTATAGCATCACATTTCATTTTTCTAGGCTATTAGTAGTCAACCTTAGCTAAGGATGCTCACAACCTAGTCAAGGCATGTGAAACTTACCAAAGATATGCATCACTTATTTATGTGTTCTCTAAAGAGCTTCATATGTCTCAAATCACATGCTCTTTTTAAAAATAGGACCAAGACCTTATTGATGTTATTAATCCTCCTTCATCCATTGGATATCAATTTATTTTAACTACTATATAATACTTCATTAAGTAAGTAGAAGTTATTCCATTACACTCCACTAAATCTTGTTTCTTTGGTTATTTCATCATTGATCATACCATCATCCATTTTTATGTACCTCTCCAAATTTTAACTAAAAATGATCCTCAATTTAAAAGTAAGAAGGTAGTTTTTTTTAATTAATGTATCACATTACCCAATCATTTTTATAAATTTACTATCCTAAGCCTAATGGTTTAGTTAAATCCACTAACAAAACTCATTTATTTTCCTCATACCATGGTTGACAAAACCCAATGAAATTATCATATTTAGTTAGCTCATGTTCTTTGGAACTACCATACCATGTTCTATACATTTAGTAGTTGTACACTATATCTCTTTCCTATGATTTTGAAGCAATTTTGCCAATTGAGCTTCATCTCTTTGCATTACGTTACATGGTTGACTCTACGAGCATGTGATGCTTTGAGTTGGATCTTCTTGGAGAATAGTGCCAAGAGGCTCTAAAGAATCTACATAAATATCAAGAGGAAATTTATCATCATTATTCCAAACATTTTTAAAATCTAAGATATTCATTAATGTGACCTAGTCCTACATCATTTCTAGAACTATAAAGATATGAAGATCTCTCCTAAGTCGCAAGGTTCTTTTCTAGTAATCTAATCTTTACAAAATGGTGCCTACATTCTATCTAATCTAGAAGAACATAAATTTTGAAATCTTATTAACAAAGAATTTTTAAAGTGCTACTACATGTAGCAAACTTTTTATCATAGCATCAAACTTTCTAGCTATTTGAGATTAAACATGTGTCATCCTAGTAGTAATTTATTATACATTAGCTCTTTTATACTACAATCGAATATATTTTATGTTAGGATAATAGGTTTTATCTAACCTTGTCTTCTTTGTATAATTTTTGTTTACTCATTTTTTTCCTTTATCTCATTTTCTATTATATCTACCTAGCTATTTTCAACATACATCCCTAATCTATATATTCCATTCCACTCTACTCTACTAAGCATAATAAGTGAATTTTTTGAGTGATTGATAGCTCATTGCTTCATGTGAGGGTGATACTAAGTGTATGATTGAGTGGGACGAAGAGGGATCACTGTTTCATATATAGCACCATTTTTGTTCATACAATGTGTAGAATTTAGTGTGTCCCATTTCTATGGCATAGTACCATCCTCATGATAGGTGTATGTGTGATATACTCTTTTCTTCCCTTCCTATTTTACTCCTTTTTTTGCATACTATATTTTCTGCTCTCTTATACTATATTTTTTCCTTCTTCCTCTTATTTCCTTATTTATTTTAATTCCTCTTTATATTTAGCACCTTGGTAAGGCCAAATGAGCATATCTACTCCAATGTAGTGAGAGAGTGTTAAGTGTAGAGTGATGTAAGAATTCTGAATATTCAATATCAGTAAGGTAAGAAATAATTCTACTGTAAGAACCTAGTTGCATCCTATTTTTATAATGTAGCACTTTACCATAGGTGTATTAATGATGTCCCTAACTATATTACCTATTATCTCACCTCATTTTACCTCTTTTTTACAAGTATACTTGGTCAACATTTTTTACATATTATCTTCTTGAAGGATTCTCCTTCAACTTTTTAGCAATAACCATCAAGAAAGGGTAATGTCATACCTACTCTAGATTTTTCTACAGGTTATAATTTTGGATGCATCTTGAACTACACAAGTTCAGCTACAATTCCCTAGTGCTAATACTTAGCAACATCACTAATGTTATTACTAATCATCTTTTTAGGATGCCCAAAATTTGACATCACATATTTAGGATGTTATTTTGAGTTATCTTCAAGCTTTAGTTTCAACATGCAACAACATCTTTCATATCAATTCCAACTTGCAATTTTAGCATCAATCTAGCTTCATATCTTTTCTAAACATCTTTAATTTGTATGTTGTTTTCAGTGTCTAATATCATTCCATCTTTTGATGTCCAACATCAATCTACTATGTTGAAAAAATTTTGACATTAACCTCAATGCATCTATTATCTGGAAGGTTCTAGAATATTTTGTGGACCCTAATGTGTCATTCCTTCATGATCTACAAGGTAGTTCTAGCCTATAAATAAGAGCATAATCCCAATTAAGAAGGGGTTGGATATTTTTATTACAAAGAAATTTGACATGATTGTTCCTAGAAATAGTAGTTTTTTAGGCATTACTACCTTTGAGCATTGTTAGTCATCTCAAAGCTTTTGATTTACTTTTTTCTTTTCTTTATTGGCACACATTGTATCCCTCTCATGTTATCGTCATGAATCACAGTGATCTTGTTTGGATATAGATACACACATTGATCTAGTTTAGACTATTTTTCATTTTGTTAGTTTCGCATCTACAACAACTTTATTTTTTGAATAGGATTTTCATCAAGCATATGTATCAGAGAGAATAAAGAAAATATAGATCCTCATCAATTGCCTCTAATTCCTAATCTAATCTCAAATATTATTGTTGATTTTATCTAGGTTCATCCTTATCCATTTTTTATGTTCTTTAATTACAAAAAATTCTTACATATTATTTTATAACATTTTGTTTAATAGAAACTTATCTTCAATTGTAATGAATAATTTATCATGTTGCATATTTCTTTATACTTTTATATTTTTTCTTGGATTCTAGTGATCGTTTGCTCTTCTTTTCTGAGATTGTCTTCTTGCACATAAGATAGGAATAGCATATTAACATCCTCATTGAAATTTCTAGTAATCTCTTGTGCTACATTATTGTTAGTTCCATATAATTTTCATTTATATTTTTTATCTATGTTTTGTGCAAACACAACTTAGGTTGCTAGTTTTCTAGAAATATAGAAGTCTTCTTTTAATTTGAGGATACATCTTTAGAACTTTTAGTAAACTTGAAGTACATAGCTCATTTTGTGCAAGGTTGTTATAAATTTGATTATGTATATTTTCATTCCAAAAAAATGCAAAATTCAAATGTGAGTTAATTGCAAGTGAGCCCTTTGTCATGGTAGATGAGGTAAGCAAGATGAAAGTCATAATGGATGACAATTTATTAAGAACTATGAATCATGGTTAAAAACTAAAGGAAATAACATTGATTATGGTTTGATCAGAGAATTTTCCAAAAGTATTTATGAATGAACCATGATGGAAAAACAGAATCATAGTTAGGTTGCAATAATTACATAATCATAACGAACGAAACATATCAGATTTTAAATTTTAATTTTAGTGGCATCTATTATCCCAATTCTTCACACAATAACTAGAAACATCAAAGGTAACTTAGATCTTTAGACAAAACATCCATGCAAATCAATTCTATCATGTTTCAACATCAAATTTCAAGGTTCATTTTTCTTTGATCATGAAACATTAAACATGGTGAACAAACCCTTCAAAACATTACTTGGAAATCTTTGATATGGAATAAAGATGTCCAAAACTATGAGAAAATGTCTTATAACATAAAAAGTTTCCTTCATCAAGCTTCATGGAAATCAATTTAATTGAATTTATTAAATCGAACAAGGTTTTTAATAAGATCCAAAAGAATCCTTGAAAATCCATAAAAAATGAGACAAAATTTAGTTGATACTTTGTGAACTCATAATTAAAATAGTTTAGAACTATTATTATGCATGTAAAACATCAAACTCCTTAGAATTAAATATTTGAATAAATATTAACATAAAAATAAAACATATTGTGAAATAGATTGTTAACATGTAAAATGAACTGTGAAATAAGAAATTGATTGTGAAATAACTATGAAATTTGATATAGAATATGAAAGTATGGGTTGGAACATGATATATGTTATAAAACCTTGTGTGAAATAATAAAGAAAGGAAAAAAGAGCTTGAAGCTTAAAAAACTTCAACATAAGGAACTTCTTCTTCTCCTTTTCTGTTGATTGAAATGAGAGCATGATTATAATGTAATGAGATTCTTCATGGTATCCTCACATTAGGTATGAATAGAAAGCCTTAAGCTAATTTTATAGCTTTTCAGAAGAGGACACAATAGATAAAGAAATATTAAACCCCTTTTTGTAACCATTCATTGTAGGATCCCATCGTATTATGCTATGTCTATGTATATGTGGTTAGACTTGGTTGAGAATCATGTTTTGTATAGTTAATGATATTGTTTCAAAGGTATATTTTCTAAGATCTAATGACATTATATATATATGATTATGAGTTATCATGACTATACACATTGATCTTTCTAGATGTCTAATATGATGTTTATGGTTGGCTAGAAGTGAGGATGATAAGGAAAGAGTGTGATCTTGAACCATGTGCCATGATTATAAACTTATGATTATGATATTAGTGATGATTTGCAAATCATGTTATGTGATTTTTAGTGTTGTTTGGCTAATCATCTTATGATGTTACAATGTTGATGTGGTTGAATGATTATCTTATGAGGTCATGATGTTTAGCATGTTATGCATGTTCAAGTCATATGGCTAGTCAACAAGTGTTATCATGCTCATATGCTGTTATGGATATGTGATAGATGGATTATGATGTTTGTGGCATTGAACATTATTCTAATTGAATGTTTTGGAACTGAGCTATAGAGTGTGAATTTCTCGCTATTAGTAGACATAGCAAAAATTAACATGAAACTTTAGAAAAATAGAAATTGTAAATAAAGTAAATATAATTAATTTATAAAAATAAAATTGACTACATTATTCATACTTCTTCTTAATTATGTTCATGCTCTTTCAATTTCTAGAATTCTTCTTCTCTTCCATTCTTTGCCATTCCTCAACTAATTTTTGTAATTTCTAGGATATTTAAAATCTAATTTAGGATAGGCTATGGTTTAAGAGTCTCACTTCTAGTTTGGGTGGACTTAGAAATTTATTAGGAGTGATTCAGTATTTTGGTTTTCTATTTTGTAGGTTTGGTAGGTTCTAGATTTTAGGTGGGTGTTTTTACCTTATGTAACATCCCCATTTTGAAAAGGTGCAAATGCATAATGATGATGGTGCCTCTTCATAAAAATTATTATCATTATTGTAATAAGAGCCAAAAGGACATGTTATAATTGAGACCTGAAAGGGTGCATTGTAATAACAAACATGTATCTCAAGGTGATCTTTGGGGGTTTGAACTAAGGAATTTATACCCAGGCTTAGAGGTTGTGCCAACATGGAGTTGTAGAGTTGGTAAAAGGTGAGCAATGGGTTTTGTGTGAAGCAAGACAAGAAGTGGACTAGCCATCCCTTCTGGTCGATTATAGGCCTAACCATGGTGGTAGTGCTGGATTGCCTCTAAGGGATAGATGCCAAAGGAAGAAAGCCCCAAGGGACACTCTCATAACATGATCTAGATACTCTATTCCACATCAATAAAGCATTCTTTCCTCTTTCCTTCTAGATTTTCCCTATTATTTTATTCATGCTTAATATTGAATGTTAGATATATTTTATTGCTACATTATCGTTTTATGCCTAATGTATAATATAATGTATATTTGACATTTTTCATGACATTTGGGAACGAGATGTCACATTTTACTTTTTTGATATTTTCATAACCAAGAAAAGTGGGATTTTGACTTTGTTACATTCATTTACACTATTAAAATTCCAAAACATCATCACCATAAGTCATGTCTCGAGCTCCCACAGGTTCTTAGAAGATGTTCTAGATCATGATCTATCATATGAACATCATATATGGTGACTTATAGCAAAATTAGAAACATAAAAATTCTAAGTATCACCTAGGTAACATATGTGATGCTAACACTAGTATCAACACCACGTACATTAGTCTTCACTACATCACCTTTCTGAACTTATCTCTCAGCTACCATTTCAGCTTCATCAAACTTCCAATGACCAATATACATGCATAAGTCCATAGATGACAAGCATCAATTTTGATATGTTTCAACAAGCTCTAGGAGATATGATATAGGAAATGTTTTAAAGGTTACTAGGTGATGTTGATGCTTTATGTCACTTTATGTAGTCAATTTTTTAGCTTTTATTATAAGTTTTCCTTTCAACCATAGTTTTAACTCTTTTAAACCTCTGGTAGCAAGTTTATGTTAGTACCGAAATGACAAGTATTAACTTTGTTAGTTTTGATAACCTCTAGAAGATACAAGACTAGAAAGTTTTCTATGACTATCTAGGTGAAAGAAATTTTCAAAAAACATGAGATATGACATGAAAGAAGATAATTTTTCTAAGTATGGCTAGGTGACACTTAGGTTAGCATCAATGTCTATCTTAGTTAAAATTGTAGCTTGCATCACAAATTTGTCTTTTGATCATAGTTATAGCATATATGAAAATATATATGCTAGCATCAGCATCAAGTGTGACCTACAACACATGACAATATGCACATGATATCATCACATCAAATCACCTAACTTGTAACTTTAGATTTTCAAAAATGAACTCTAGTTAACTACACTTGACTTTGGGACTATCATCATCTTCCTAGCCTTATCCCAAAAAAGTGAAGTCAATGACATGAGCTCTTTTTCATCATTCATCACTATGAAGATCTATATTTTTGGAAACCCTAACCCTATAAATATCAAGTGAAAATGAAATTTTATGGCTGACTTCTTAAGATTCAGATCACTTTTTCAAATTTTGAGAGACCCAAAGCATTAGCCCTTATGCCCATCTTATTACTTGCAGGCTCCATGATCACCTCAACATTACCTACAATCCACAATCATAGTTCTTATGCCTAAGTCTCTTGTAGCATGTGCACATGCTAGTGTTAGTGTTATTGTGTCACATTGTGTTACCTACACTAGTGTTAGTATCCACAACTCCAATGTTACCTATGGGATAGTTTATAAAAAAAACCCTATTTTAACCCCAAATCAATTCCAAATAGTGCTAATAGCCTATTTTTTCATATCTACACTAATCAAAGGTTAAAATTCATCATAAAAGTTCTTACTTTGCTAATAAACTGAGTTTCTATTGCTAGTTTTATTTCATGTTTTGTATCTCTTCTCATTTACTTAATTAAGCATTTCATTCTTTAGAAAGGAAACTTAAACCCTTTCCTACATATAAAGTTTCTCATTTTTTACTAGTTTTATGCTTTTTATTCATTTCCATTTCTTAGATTTTAGTTTACATCACTTATAGTTGATTCATATATCAATGAATTCATCATTACTTAATTATTCCTTTATCAATTCAACACTAAATGATAGGCTAAGTTCATAGTTGGCTAGAGGTTCATGCTCTATGTTTCATAATCATTGATATATTAAGGATTAGGTCATTCCAAAAACCATTTACAACTATGGATTAGATACTGAATATCTAATTCATGGAGGGGTCCCCATAACATTGTGAAAGAATAATTTGATAGAAATACCTCTGGTGCTACAAGGAAGATCAATAGGTTTTCTAATATCTCAAACCCATTTTCTAGAATCCCATAAGCCCTTTCCAACATTTCTAAATTTGCATATTTTTACACTTTATTTAGATTTTAATAATATATTCTTTTTCTATTTGCACTTGATCCTTATTTCAAGTATATGTAGGAGACACTCTTTGACATCATGTTCAACCAAAGATCTAATTAATCTTAGAGCTTCTAGGTTTATAGATTAATGAAGATGTGGAAAATCCATGCATTCATGACATCAATGTCCAAAATGACTATAAGATCACATGCTAAATGGGAGCTTAGCATTAATTTTTTAAGCCTAAACTACAAAGGATGGTGAAATATGAAGTTGCTAATAACTTGAAGCCCTTTCTTCCAATCCCAAATCATCTAGTAGAACTAGAAGCATGAGTAAATAGCACTTGTTCAATATCTGCTCATTCGAGATGAGATTCAAGAATTTTCCAATGTCCACATGTTGTGCAAGGAGGTTACAATTGATCATCCCATTGGAAATTCCAACATCAACTTCAATAGAAGATATTAGCTCTAGGACTAACATAGCAAGGATAATGGCATTAACATTTGTGACAATGATGAGGATGAGAAACCTCACACTTCATTGGCTACAAAATTATTTTCATAATACACCACATAGCCATAAAGACTAATCCTATAGCATGTCAACCTCATCAAATTCACCAATCCATTATCTATGCATGCTTCCAAAATACTTTCACTACTACACCTGTTGTCATTGCTCTAGTTTCTATTGTCCCACCTATGGTAACATTGTCATTAGCATATAGCTTATTTTCAAGAACAAACATTATTAATCTTACACCTCATGTGCAAGTCCAAAATCCTAGTATGCTACTAAGCTTATTCCAATCATAATCCCTAGCATTACAAGTCTAGTAGCCATAAGTTTCATTGTCATTCCTATAATTTTCTTTGCATTTGCCCCAATATACTATTCCAAAATTTATTTTCATGTCCATAATTATACCTTCCTTGCTAAATTTTCCTATTCATAACTCCATCCTAGGTGATCCTACCACATCATCCATCCCTAGTATTTCATCCAATTGAATGCTCTTACTTTTAGACTTATCATCCACGTTGCTAGCTAATGAGGATAAAAAATGAAAAGTGACAATGCTACATGCGAAAAATCCTATTGTTTCCATTGTTAATATTCTTATTAACTCCATTAGCTTGTTGATTACACTTGCTCAAGTTTCCAAGGGAGTCTCATTATCTAACTTTATTAAGTATCATGACGAAACTGATCTTGTAAATCATGTTGTCACTTTTTGCAATGAGTGCATCCTATTAGCTAGCTACCATCATATCATTTGATGAGGTATCCATTAGCAATTTGCATGTTGATTATAAATCATGGATTTTTGAAGTATTCCATGTACCCTATGTTTGTATTCTAGCATGTTTGGTTGAGGTTCTTAGTCTTTTGAAATGCAATCTAGCCTCTTGTGTTATGCTATGAGGTCATGTGCATGCTTCCAAGCTCTTTAGGAAGATTATGGCCTCATTCAAATGTGATTTGGTTCTTATAGCATGTCCCTTAGATTTCATCTTTCATTTGGAATTATTGATATAAAGTGTAATTTGAGGAGATGTGCTAACCACCCTACATCATCTCCTCTAGCCTTGGTTTGACCTTCTTCACCTACGGTGCAACTAGAATTAGCTTGTGCTATATTGATGGACCTTTGTTGATTCTTAGGCATTGAAAAATCTCCATTTCATTACAAAAACTATAAATACTTGAGACAAGCTCTCACATAGACCTTAGTCATATTGTAAGCATTACTTTGATATTATTCAAGCTTTTGGTGTTTAGTTTGTGTAAAGAGATCTTCCTCCCTTGGGTAAGTTGATTCCTTTTCTTGTCTCATGTGTGTTTTAAGTCATCACTTTCATAAGTATGGCTAGACTCTATTTGAGTGTTATCTTACTTATGTAGCCTGAAACCATTTGGTTGATGCAAAGTATAGTGTTTGCGTAGTCATTAAAGCTTATGGTTTTTCCCCACTCCACAATTGATGCCTTAAACATTAAAACACCAAAAATATTATAAAATATTAAAATCATAAAAATAATTATTTAATTCTTATTTCATCAACTACAATAATTCATCATTGTCCAAGGAGGGCATAATTGTATGACATGGTTTTAGGCCATAAAGGTTGTAACTAAGAGTCATTTTATTACATTTCATATGTGGTGTTACACCTACCTCCAAGAGGGATTACAACACAAGCACTGCACATGTTCCCAAGAGGGATTGTGATGCATGGTATGTATTTTTTTTCTTATATTTATAAAATCCATAAAAATTATAAATATTCTCTCTATTCCCCACTGTGACAACATAAGTTTAATTGTATCATATGTATTATAATATTTTTTATATTTTTTTAATGCAACGATATACACGAGTGTTCTTTGTAATTCACTCAAGATCATCTTCAAAGCTTATGACTAGATCACACTACATTTCATATGATAAATTTCATTTATCCAAAACTATATAGACTCCTATCATTGGCTTTATTGCTTAGGAAGGCATTGGTGAATTACCTTGAAATACTTGATTTCATAATTTTAACTATGGCTGAATTGAGCAATGAAAATATATTAAAGTAAAAACCTCAATTAGTCCAAAGAATTTTTAAAAACATGTGAATGATCCTGAAACCTCCTATTGTGATAAAATTTCATCAAGATAAACTAGGATAATGACAAGATAGTCATGGATAATTTTGCAAAGAACCTCGAGAAGCTACACCTACCAACTTTGAGGAGGCTTTGTCTAATCAAGGCTTCATCAAGGACTTGGAAAATTGTAAACCCTTGTTACTGCAACACTCATAGTATACTTATGAAAAGAAAAAGAATCATAATATGATTATGAAGTAGGAGTACGAGTGCATACATGCTGGAATATAGGTAGGAATTTCTCCTAGACACTCCCATTGCTATAACATGAACAATTCTAGGGGAAGGAGATCCACACATCTTTGTTTGTGGAGCCTAACCTATACCTATGGTGAACTAAAGTAGTCCATCATCCTACCTTTTTCTTATCTTCATTTGAATAGAGGTGTTAATAACTTGGATGAGCCATGATTTCCATGGACTTGCTAAGGTTAAATTCATGAAGTAGTTTGCATCCCACCTAAAAGCATCAAGGAGAGTATCATCAAAAAGGTTAATATGGCTAACATTCCCATATTTAGTAGATAGTTTAATAATGATCTGCAGCTCCATGTCCAAATAGTTTTCCACTTAGATGAGCTACAAGGATTAAATAGTAAGTGGAAAAACCTCTGTCTTTTTCCCCATACATTTATTGATTATGCTAGAACATGATATCAATCTTAGCTATCCAATTCCATCTCTTCTTAAGTAGACATGTTAAAAGCTTTTAATGCCATATTTTAATCTTATGCTTGAGTTACAAACCTTAGAAAGAAGATAGCAAGATAGAAGTAGAATACCAATGAATGATTAGATGTGGCCATAGAATGGTACAATTACTTGGATAATCAATGTTGAAATCATAGGTTTAGAAAACATGACTAATTAATGTACCTAGTAGAAGCACTACAACCAAAAACTCATGAAAAGGTAGATATGCAAGTCATGAAGCATGTCTATTAGATGTGTATGGCTTAAATTATTGTTGTGTTAGTTGTTGTAGCTAAATTGGGACGTGAATGACATAAGCATGTAAATCTAGAGAAAGCCAACATAAATCCCTAATGTTAGAAGGATGTAAAGAACATTGAATATAAGATTCAACCATTTGATGTTGTCAAAGCCCTTGTTCAGGAAAGCATGAAAATGAATAAAACTTTGAAAGACCTTTCCAATGTTGTTGACAAGGTTTGGGATGTTGTTGTCCAAAATGGCATTTCGTACCATTATAGGATGGAATTTTAAATTATCCATGGTAGAAACATGTTAAATTCCATAATTCAAGGTACTACCCTCATTTTCCATCATCATACACTATTGGAAAGTACCATAACAATCATGTTCCTTCAATGGAAAGAAATTTATCATCTCATTAATGTATTTTTATAAGAGAAAGAAGAACAAGAAGGTCTATGTGGGTTTATGCTTATCTCCTTCACAATCATCTTTAGAGAAATGAAACCAAGGAGGATATGCTTCTAAATAATAAGTTCAGCAATTAGCCTTGAACTTAGTCATGGAAAAGGAACCCTTCACATAATGGCTTGAGTGGTATAGTATGGTTTGTTTGTTGGTTTACATTTTGATGTGCTTTAATAAAGTTCAAGTATGTAGTTATTTATTTTTCTATTTTTAAGCTTAATAATTAATGATTCATAAGCTTCTAGGTTTTGAAGTGTGTTTGTAAGTGTCTATGAAAAACTAGTTCGTGTGCTTTTTGAATGCTCACCCAATAAGCTAATGGTGGATGGGTGAGTTACATACATGATGATGATGTGAGAGTGCTAAATGAGTCCAAAGTATAATCTTGATCAATGGAAGTCTCACACAACAAAATTCATCCACTTTTCTACTATCCATTATTAGTGAACCAAGCTTCAATTTAGTGGGGAGATTCAACTTACACTCTAACTTGTTAAATCTACTACTAATAGAACCATGGATAAGTGGTGGCTCCATAGCCTAAGGTGTAAGCTATAGAATCTTGTAAGATTGCCTAGCCAATATTAAGAAAAGAGTGACTATTAAGGTTCTTATAACCATTGTAATGGGTCTAATCAATGTAATTAGATCAAGGTGCATATGTTTTCCATGATCATTCTTGGTTAGAAGAGGTTCATGATATCATGGACATATGTGTGTCATGTAATAAGGGATGAATTCCCATGTTCTTGCAAGTCAAAGACTCTAGATGGTAATCTGGCACTCTAATCATTCCCATAATTTACATGCACTATCAAAAATCCTCTTATTATGAAAGAAAAAGAATAGATGAAAAAATTAAGGATGAAATGAAAAGAAAATACAAAAAAAAGAAAATGAATAAAGAAGAAGAGGTAATGGAAAGAGATGATATTCCAAGCTCTTCAGTCCATGTAAATTGGTATTTCTACCATCTTGGACTCATTCTATAATCACTTAAGTAAGATCAAAATGAGTGGTTACATCAATAATCATGTAAAGTATATCTCATGTTTAACCTATTTGCTAGATCAGTTTACCTCCAAATGTAATATTCCAAGATAATCTCTTTCTCATCCCTACCCATGGCCATGAAGGCTTAGAATTTTCATTTTGAGTGAACTTTGGTAATATCAAATGTTTCCTCCATCTAATTTCTAAATCCATTTATTCTTATTTATAATTGCTATTAAGATTGGGATTGGTTAGTACGGTAAAATGGATGGGTGAGAGGATTTTAATAAAGTAAAATTAAGTGATCCTACTATACATACTTTCATAGATGAAGGAAAACCAAACTTTAAGCTTAACTTCTAAATGATTTGTATCATGTTGCCTTGGTTTTGACTTCACCAATGCTTAGACCACAAACAATCAAGGCTAGATGGCACTAGTAGTAACAAGAATGACCTTATGTTTAGAAGGTAGACTTGGAGATATACCCCTACTATGTGGATGAGTAGCAATGAAGGGATACAATAATGGATCTTTCATGGGATGTAGGATGTGCTCAGATGCTTCCATGAGCTACTTAAATGCTTAGCCAGGGATCCAGTGATGTTTTAGTTTCATCTTATTTCTCTTATCCATCATTCATTTTACATATCTTTCTTTCTACTTTATGCATTATTATGTGTGGGAGGAAGTTGAAAAAGTAAAGTGGAGGATGAGATTTGTCAATCCAAGGGGATGGACTCACATTTGATGCTAATGTCTCATTGGTTGTTGGGAATTCATAGGTGTCTCATCAAGGTTTCAAAAGGGTAAGAAATCTAGGTGTCTACTATGGGGAGGACTCACTTGTGAATTCTTGATAATGTGACATTATGAGTGAGTGAGTGAGCTTAAGCTTATGTTTCAATGATGGCGATGGTTGCATAGTATAAAGTACTTGATTGATCTTCCACTTGTATAAGTTTCAACACTACAAGCTTCAAAGTTTAGTCTTCACAATTCTTTTCCATCTTACCTTAATTATACCTATTTGTTTGGCCTTTAGGTACTCTATTTGTCTTTCATTTTCTAACCTCATAAGTTTGGATGTCATTTAAGATAATATTTTAATGTTTCGATCTTCTGTCTCTCTTTTTTGGCTTATTTGATTTGATGCTTGATTGGATTTTAAAATATTCATGAGCATTTTTCATGTGGTTTAAGCTAGATGTTCTAGAACTCAATCATGGTGAAGAGGCACCAATTTGGGTATGTACTTTGTAATTTTGGTGATTATTTAAATTATTTTCATATTATTTTTACTTATCCATGCATTCCTTAACTCCATAGTTTTTATTATGTTTCTTTTGTGTCCTTGAGGTTTATACTTATCATTGTTCCCATGGCCATTTTTTTGTAATGATGGTATAATTCCTTGGGAATCTCACTTGATTTTTACCATGTTCACAACTCTTCATGTAAGGAGGTTGTGCTTAGGATTTTTTAGACCTACTTGAAAGAGATTGAGAGATCTTAGTTCTTAGTCCATAATCTTGCAAGAGAAATACTAGTCTTGGAAGAACATGAGAAACAATATCAATCACCAAATCCAAAACTTTTATGTGAGAGACCTCCATCAAGAGAGAGATCCAAAGGAAAATGGTCATACTCTTAATCTTTGGGTTGAGAATGTGCCTAGTAATATCTCTTGAATGACCACTGAAAGAGTTGGCAAGAGACAATTTAAAGATGGATGACATGAAATAAGGCATAGTTGCAAATGATATGTGATAAATATATTTCCTTATGACTTCTTCCTATTCCATGTAGGCATGTCAAAATGATTTTCTCCTGTACCACCATCCCTAGCACTTCTTTGTAATATGGATTCTATGTAACATATTCATGGTATATGTTTTACATTTGTAATTACTCCATAGCCTCTTGTCATATGTCTAGTTTTGTATCTTGGGTTTTAAAGATATGAAACTACCTTTACTTAGTCATGTGGAAATGATGAGACATTTATTGGCAATTTGTATATTGATTGTAAGCCCTGGGTTTGGGAAGTATTTCATCTACGCTATGTTTGTAGTCTAGCATGTTCTATTGAGGTTCTTGGTCTCTTGAAATGCACCCTAACTTTCTATGTCATTTTAATGTTATGTGCATGATTCCAAGATCTTTATGATTATTCTAGATTCATTTTGTTGATCTTTGGTTCTTTTAGCATGCACATCGGGTTTTGGCTTAAATTTGAAATTATTGGTTCAAAGTGTAGTTTGGAAGTTGTGTTAACTACCCTACGTTATTGCATTCCCTATGTTAGTGTGGGGGTGTTGATGAAACCTCTCCAAGTTTGACTTGGCCTTTTTTTTCTATAGTGTGACTAGGATTTCCTTGGGTTCCATTGATGAAACTCTATTGATGTCTAGGCACTAATGAACCTCCTCCATTTTATTGCAAAAACTATAAATACTTAGGATGAGTTCTCACAAAAAAATTAGTCATATCATAAGCATTACTTTAGTTTCATTTACACTTTTTGTATCCAATTTGTGTGAAGAGTTATTCCTCCCTTAGGTAAGTTTATTTCTTTCCTTGTCTCATGTGTGTCTTAAGTCATTACTTTCACAATTGTAGCTAGACTTTGTCAAAGTACTACCTTGCTTATGTAGCCAAAAACCATTTTGTCAATGCAAAGTCTAATGTTTGTGTAATGAATAAAGATCATGGTTTTCCCTTGTTCCACCATTGATAACTTAAATATTCAAACACCAAAAACATTATAAAACATTAAAATCATAAAAATATTTATTTAATTCTCATTTTCATAAGCTACAATGATTCATCCTTATCCAAGGAGGTCATAACTATATACCATGGTATTAAGAATTTAAGGTCATAACTAAGAGTCATTTTATTACATTTCCTATGTGGTGTTGCACCTATGCCTAAGAGGAATTGCAACATGAGAATTGCACCTATCCCTGAAGAGGGATTGTGATTCATGTATGTTTATGTTTTTTTTATTCTTATATTCATAAAATCAATCAAAATTATAAAATATAAAGTTATATATATTCTCTCTATTTTCCACCATGGTAAATGAGTTTAATTATATCATATGTATTATATTCTCTTTTATATTTCTTAAACACAATGATATACATGAGTGTTCTTGGAAATTTACTCAACATGTCTTCAAAGCTTATGACTAGATCACATTTCTTTTTGTATGGTAAATCCCATTAGTCCAAAACTGGTGGGACCTCTATCATTAGGCTAGGTATTTTTTTTAATTCATTGATAAGTAAAGAACTTGAATGGTACATGACTTCTTTTGATGGGTTCATCACCTCCTTGGAGTAGTTCATCATAGTCTTTGTGAAGAGGTTTAAATATAATATCAACAAGGGTGGTACATGAAAAAACTATTAGCCATCAAGAAGGCATCCACTGAATCCATTTCTAAGCTTATTTCTTCATTGACTTTAGCAATAATGGAGCTCACCCATCCCCTACCTAATGATCAACTATTAGATATTTTTGAGGAAACTTTCAACAATTATATTAGAGGTAATCCAATCTATCTTTGGTAACTTAGCCTTCATGATATCATCGCTGTAGTGAAACACATTAAGGAGGTGACCATCTAATGCAACGATCTAGAATGGATAAACTTTTGCAACAAAACTAGTAAGTCAGCTAAAGAAAGAGCTTTATAGACTGTACAATAAATAGTAGCTTTGGTGAATCAAGCTTCACTAGCATCCTCAACCACTGCCAATAATGCTAGACAAACTTCATCAAATAAAGATAAGTAAATAATACAACCCAAAGATTAATTCAAATATCACAAGTTTCCAATATCATATACTTTGGTATACAACACACTACTAAGACACAAACACATAATCTTGAAATAAGTCTTGGAGTAGTCATAGGATAAATTAAAGTGCATATAGAATCTAGTCATAGATCCTTTCCAACATATGGAAAGAGATCCACTACTCCCAAGATGGTACAATTCTAAAAAATTTTATTATTATGATTAGGATGTAAGTCATGACAAAAAAAATTGTAATGCACTCAAAGATGACATTCATGTGCTTGTGAAAAAAAGGGAGAATAATCTTTAATATACTAGTTTAACTTGACAATTAATATATGTAGATCTTCCAAGATATTTTGAATTTTCATTTAAGGTTAGTATTTGCATTCTACCTTAAACTCATAGATAATCTTCCCAAAAACTTTTTTGTTATCTAAATGGATCCCTCTTAAACCAATCCCCACATATTCTCATAAGCTAATCCTTATAAACCAAGGAAATATTTTGTTATTAATTTCCATGAAAAAAGTTCCTCTACTCTAGCTACCTAAAAAATATTAAAAACTCAATTTTTCATAGATCTCACACCATACTATGATTCTCCTTCTACCTCTTAAAACCCCATGAATTCTAACCATCAATCACCATTGATGAATAGGTTTCATTTACCTACTTCATCATGCCTACTTGATTTTTCTTTTATTTCTTCTTATGTAGTGCCTCCTCATCTCATCCCTTATCCTCATCAACATCACAAGAACCATCATTACTTCCTATTCCCACACCTCTAATTCATATCCTTATTAGAGTGCAAAAGAAGCCAATTCCTAAGAAGGAAAAAGGAAAGGTTTAATCTAGCAAGCAATTCTTCCCATAATGGAAGAAAAAGTGGCATCCTTTGAGCCTCAAAATTCATATATACCTACTCTTATAACTAACTTCAACTACTTCATTATTAATTATTCCTCCAATGCCTTCATCTTTTAAAGATTCAACATTAACACAATAGGCTTTACTCTAAATCACTTTAGTGATGAAGTCAAAAGGGAAGGATCTTTACATTGTTGACCTTATTTCTACCTCTAATGAGCATCGTTTGACATTGGAAAGGCTCCTAAAGCTGATTACCATACTAGTAGACATTGANATATTCGGGATGCACGGAAGGAGAGCCAACATTCACTATTGAAGGGCAAGGTTCCCCACATCATTAGTGAAATAGGAGAAGAGGAACCCCTCACGATGGGTTTCTTAGAAAATGATGTTCCTCCTCCTCACTCTAGTGAAGAGGTTAGGCATCAGGGCCTTAGATCAACGATACATATTCCAGGCTTTGATCCCCGTGAGCACCAGCTATTCACGGCAGGAAAAACTACTCACACTAATGACGGACTCATTGATCATCACAACGATCTGGGCCGAAGCAGCCGAAGAGAAGACACGAAACATCACCATGGTGATGGATCCCCTTCTTCTTCTCCTTCATCNCACAAAGAAAACCATTGCCAATAGGTCCCATACTTGAGAATTATATCATCTTTACCTTGTTATATTCATGCTTTTAATCTATTTTTTATCTTTATCTTAATCATCTATGTTTGCTAATTTTATAAAATTTACACTATTTTATCTTGCTTTATTTTTTTTCTTTAGTTTATACCTTTGTCTCTAGCTTTGATATTTTAAAAATTATTTTCATTTAATGCTTTATTTCCATTCATTTTATACATTATCTATCAAAACTTAAAATCCATTAAAATTAAAAATCCTATTAAAACATATAAAAGTAAAAAAAAGCATAACCATATAAAATAGAAAATCCATAAACAAAACTATTCATCATGTTAGCATAGTTTCTTGTACTATTGTTTTCAATTTCCAAAATGTTCATACAAACATATATCAAACATAACCATGTCTTCTAACAAAGAAATCAAATTAAACTTATAGTCAACATCCTACCACTACTACTTCTTTATCTTTATTTTCACAAGAAACAACTCATCAATTCTTATTATTCCCATTAATCTTCCTTTTTTTCTACATTGTTCATTCATCATTGTATCTCACATGTATAGGTCTTGAATTTTTTTGATCCTCATGTCTTGTTCTTCTTTCTCTACATCATTCATTCATCATTGTTTACCAATCCCTATGAGAAATTTATATCTTAATTGATCCTAAGTATAACTACCATCATCTTACTTATCCTCAAGTAATTATCAACCTAATCACCCTCATTCTAAGAATATCATCTACTCCTAGCTAGGGCTACATTATTATTTACAACACCATCATCTGTGAGCATGTAATAGCCATGTCTTACTTCATCTTTAGGATGGTCCCTTTACTATCATGAAAAATCTTGATAATGAAGTGTTATATGATAAACTTATATTGAAATCAACATCCTAATCTCATGAATCAAGCCTACATCAAGTGGTACTATACATGATGCTAAAAAAAATTATCAAGTTTGATCTAACCATTATCTCCTATTTTATTTACATTTAATTATATTACTTTTGATTCCCTCCATATCTTACTTTTTATCATCTCTCTCTCTCTCTCTCTCTCTCTCTCTCTCTCCTACTATCATTCTTCTACATCTCCCCTCTGCAACTTCATCTATTTTACCTAATTTTTACTAATGTTGTTCTACTAACATTTCTATTTGTTAGCATGCTATGGTAAGGATATTTACAAAATATTTTCCTCATGTAAAGAGCCATAAGTATCCTACCATTTTTACTCCATGTGAGAATGTGTTTATTTTGAGTGTTATAGGAATCAAATTAATCCATCAATATATCAATCATTAACTATCATTAGAATATGAGATTTATTTGTGCCATAATTTTATGGCATAGCATCTCAACTTGATGTATAGGTAGTGTCCTTCATTTCTTTCCTTATTTTATTATTTCTTGATCTCACAACTCTATTTCATCTCTCTTATTCGATGTTTCCTCTTATTTCTCTAACTCCCCTTCTTATCCCTGTCCCTTTCTCCCATTTTTGTTCTTTTTTAGTGAAGGCGTGTTAAGAGTTTGAGTGGGACAAGCTATGAACATCATTAATGGCATTCTTTTGGCCATCTTGTATATAGGATTTAACTATTTTCCTCTTTTTGTGACATATCACCATCCTCATAACTAATGTATCAACTATATCCTAACATATCACCTTTGTCTTACTCTTTTATCCTACTTTTTCTTTTTTTAGATTCATCATCAACTCATCATCCATTCTCTTCTTGATGTATCCTTCTTCAACATCTCTCTAGCATTTATCAAGAGGGAACAATATTGTACTTAGTTTTTTAAAATTTNTATGCTGTGAGAGCTGTAAATATTCAGAGTGTAAATATCCAACCGGGTACTAGTTCTGGCGATAACTGTACAAAAAAGAGACCTTTTTTCAGAACTAAGAGCCCAGAAAGCTCTCACAACAACAAGAGGATGGGTACATGTATAGGCCTCTAACTACTAACGCTTCGGAGCACCCTTCAGTCCAAGGGAGTGTAACGCATACGGTTATGTTAACACATACCGTAACTGACTGGATCAAGGTAGGCCACCTTCCCAGGAAACTAA
>MNCI01001302.1:2600-39898 GCA_015680685.1 Gnetum montanum
TTGGGGGTTTTCTCCCATTGTAACGTAATATATACGCAAGTATACATCTGATCCAGCATTGAAACATAGATCTTTGATCTTTGCGACATCCACTTTTTTTTTCTCTCCCCCGATTAGCATCTTTTCGGCGTTTTAGCGTTATCTTCGCAACGATCCATCTACGTCGTTGTCTCCCCGTTTTACGATCTCTCGCACCAAAATCACATCACGCAAAAATCCGTAATCATCACCGCTTTTACTGACCCGTAAGTCCCTGTCTGATCGACAAGACCGTTCAGGGCACCGCGGATTCGGTTTTCCAGCTTAGCCCTCACGCAGATCTGTGGTTAAAGCTGTGTACACGGAATTTCGATCGGTATTTCTAGCTGCCGACGTTTTCCGTCGTTACAGCATCAAAGGAAAGTCGTCTACCTAGGCTTGATTTAAACAAATTTCCTAAGTTTTTAGGAGGCTATAATTTAGATCCACAACATCATTTACAAGCCTTCTACAATGCATGTGCATGGAACAATATTGATAATGGATGGAAAAGACTTAAGCTCTTTCCTATGACACTCGTTGGCCAAGAAAAAGTATGGTATAGGTCTTTAAAGCTAAAATCAATTTATAGTTAGCCAACAATGGTAGAGCTCTTCATTGAAAGATATCAAACCTATGCAAGAGTGTCAACCTTAAGGAGAGAAATCTAAGAGTGAAAACAAGGGTAACATGAACCCTTAGACATGGCCTAGGAAATATATTATTCATTTTTAAACAATTTCCCAAGCCATGGGTTCTCTGAGCAAAGGCTAATGTATCACATCATGGATGGGCTTCATAATGAAACAAGGAAAATCCTAGGTATGTATGCCCTAGGTCAACTATATGAACTACAAAACTAGTAATTCCAAGAGCTTATTAAGCAGGTAGCAAAAGAAGAATGAGAAATAGCTAAATGGGAGAATTTTGAAAGATCTCAATAGAACCAAAATCTCAAAATAGTAAAGATCCATGATCATGAAGAGGAGAAATCAACTCACCCCAAGGAGGAGGAATCTCCATCTTTCCCAATACTACAATCACTAGATGAAATTAAGGCAAAGATCAATAAGATGATGGAATGGGTACATGAAAAATGTGGAGAATATGCCAATAGTATTAGAGGTGGAACCATGCCAAACCAAGAAATAGGACAAGACACCATGCAACAATCGAAAAGAAGGGTTGAAGAAAATAAGGATAAGAGCTCAACCTCAAAACATAAGTATTAATGTGATGTTTGCCTATAAGATCACCCCAAAGGCCAATTTCCAATCTTGTTACATTTACATGAGCATTGGGGAGGAATATTACATCTAGATTTCATAGAAAAATACCATGTTCAACCATAGTGGCAAAAACCCCAGTCGTGGGGGAGGCCACCATGAATCTAGTCACACCCTTCATACCATCCAAACCCAAGCGCTTATTATGTTCAACATCATGTTTTCCCAACTATGTTAACATCCACTATTTCACCACATCATTATCATTCTCCTAAGTACTATCAACCCATGTACTCACCAACATGATCACCACCTCATGTTCCTTGTACTTCTCCTCGCCCTCAATATTCTCATCATCAGCCACCTTCTACATCACCACTAGTTGTGCTAGAAGGTTTTGCACCACAACACCAACCCATGAATGCTACTTGTGCTGCTACTATCAATAGCAGTGGACATCCTCCACAATGTCGAAAGTGTCCTTTCTTTAGGCACGACCATAGAAAGAGACAACACGGTTCCAAAACCACTACATCCTCCAGTTTAGCACAAGCCCAATGTTGTGATGCATCTTCCTCCTTGAACTCAATGCCTCCTATTACCTTATCAAGGCCACCAATCAACACTCCAACAACCATGTAGCCTAATGAATATAACCATGTAGGGAGACATATTGATCCTTACATACTATCTTACAGTCATGGGTGCCATAGTGGGTCAGCTCCTTATCACATGAACACATCTTATAATTTTTCCCACTATGCCAACTTTAATCAAGTGTGTGAACCCCAAGTTGGGTACATTCCAACCACCACATCAAAAGACACCCAGTGATTTGGATATGACTAGACTCCCATATTCCCCACATGCATGGATCCACATTTTCAATTTATTAATTCTAGCCATGCTCAAAATTTTAGTTATGGGGGATATCCTTCATTCTAACAAGTAGAATTAGTAAATGTCTTTCCTTTTCTTTGATTTTACAATTTTTTATTTTCCAGTTTTTCATTTCCAAATTTTTGTTTTATTTTTTTGAGGGTAATCTTATCGATGAATAAAATGCTCATGTGACTTGTTGGTTGAGGTGTTGTTCTATGCTATCAAGTTTCAGGTGACTAATTATTTAGATAGTGAGCCCAAAACATCCACCCATCCATTCTATTAATAAGAGGTTCTACTCTAGCTACGATGATATTCTTGACATCATTAAAACTTAAAGTAATTTTGTGCTCATTATGCCTAGAGCAAAAAATGATGGACTAAGAGGGAATGGCCAAGGTGTGACATCAAGGGGACTTGTGGATTCTCTTTGCTGATATCTATAGGTGCTATCATGTAGCTTGGTTGTACTAAGATCCTTGTAGATCTAACAAAAAATGGGAGTAAGAGTAATAAATACACTCAATAAAGAAACTCAATGGTGTTCTGGGGGTTCCACTAGAAAGGCATGCACCCATGCCTGAAGGTTGACAGCTTCTCCAATTCACTATTGGAAAGGACAAAATGCCAAACCAACTAGAAGAAGAAAAGAAGAAAGAAAAGAAAACATAAAAGAAAAGACCAAAGAAGAATGTGCCATAAAGAAATTCCAAATGACTCCTCCCTTGGACAAAATTCCAAATGATCATATGCCTTACTGTCATGGTGCTCTTATGATTGTCCATCATTGGATGAAACAATGTGATATGGTCAAAGGCATAGACTTGGTCTTGATTTTGGAATGACAAGCTAATGACACATTAATCATGCCCTACACTTAGGATTCATTGTTCCTAGGGTTAGTTGCATCATGTTCCGATCTCTGTAATCCCTTCTATGATTCGTCTCATCTCACTGTTCATGTATTTTTTACTTGTGTCTTGTGTAGCATAGAATTCATATCTCATCTAATGGTATCTACATGTGTATGCTTTGTGGAAATAATGTGGATTTCATTTAACCCTTTTAGTGCCTATGGACATTTTTAGGTGTGGTTACATAAGGGCATGATAGGTAGGAACCTACTTTGGGAAGGACCCACTTGCATAACTTTTGTAATTTGCACTCATTGCATATCATCATGACATCATTTTATATCATCTAAGTACTACATTGCTAAAGTTATCCTTTCCTTTATCATCACTTTAATTCAAACATTCCTATGCACCACTACATGTCCTTTTTCCTCACCCTATTCATGAACTTCATTGTAAAATTCCACTTCATTACACTTCTGGTGACTTTCGATCTCTTCAATGTTACCCTAGATCTTTTGAATTAACCTTAAATCCTTCATTTTTTACCTTGGAAATTCAAAAATTTATCAATTTTTCCAAGTATCCTATTTTCAAGGGGACACGATATCAGGTACCTAATATCGGGTCCGCCCTAGTGGGTATGTGATATCGTGTCCCGACACATCAATGTCATTTATCATTGTTCATGAAAGGGGAGTTGTTGAAATTTTCTTCCATGAATTTTCTAGCTTGTGCACCTATCATTCAAACATCAATAACTTGCTCATTAATACTTCGATTCTCATTCCAATCAAACTTGCTTAAACCCAGAGTGTTTAACTTAGTCATGGGGGAAGGGTATGCTTCAAGTCACACATAGTTTTTTCAAAATTTTTCATTTCCCGAAGGATATTATCAAGGGTAAGTGACCTTAAAAAATGCTAAAAATGTTTGCCAAATTAATTTTATTTCTTCACCTAGACCATGAAAATTATTTTTTGGAGTTACCTAATCAAAATTGGGCCCAATATCAAAAATTTTAGGGGAATTTTCATGGAAATATCTAACTATGAATCACACTAAGCAAGAAATTAATCTATTAATGACAAGGAGTAAGATATTAATCTAATTTTGTAAATAGCCTTACTAATAATCGGTCCCATGTGATTGTAGATGGCCCCTAAAAGAGGATAGCAATGAGGATCCTCTCAAGGTGCATCCAAATGACCAAGGAAAGGTAGAGGCCAAGTGCCTCCCAAAGAACATGCAGAGTAGGAAGCATAATTATTTAGCATTTATTAAGAACCTCTTGTCACTAAAAAATTGTGGCATGCTAAAGGTGAAGATAGTAAGGCACCTGAATAGGAACAACACCTCACGTTGTCTTTGGAATGTGTTCAAGTAATTTGTGAAAGGTCCATGTCAACAGCTATGATTGTGGAACTCAATATTGGATCTTTCACTAAATTTACCCCTGAGGTAGTTAGAGACCAACTTAAAGGATCTCCATTGTGGCCTGTTCTCTCTGAAAGTGGTGATTGGTACCTAGGGGAGATGTACCAATTTTGGCACAACAAGGAAGAAGGCACCACCATTGATATTGGTGGGATTTCTATTGATTTCTCTACCAAGGCCATTTCAAAAGTGTTGAATCTTCTAAATACAAGGCCCAAGGTTGCTCACCTATCCACTCGCTTTGATGATGCATGCAAGATATGGTTAAAAAGGACATATCGCAAGGAGGATAATGCATATGGAGAGCTCACACTTGAAGAGAGGATCTACTTCAAAATTTGCACATATCACATTTTCCCAACAAAATAATTGAATAAAATTTCCACCTATGTGGCTAGAGGAAGTGCCATCTTGATGGGCAAGGTTGATGCCAACCTACCCCATCTATATCTCAAAGAAATTTTAAGGTAGTTTGAAGAATGTAAGATAGGGAAGTTTGCATTTCCTTTTCCCTACCTAATCAAGAAGCTATGCTAACATGCTAGAATTCTAGGGTGCATCAATAATGTCCCCAAAAAGGCTCAAAATGCCTCATTTGCTAAATTACTAAAGCCACTAGCCCCAAGGAAAAATGCGAGTGAGACACTAGAGCTTGAGCAAGAACATATAGTGGGGCCCATTGCACCTAAAATTTCAGGGCCTAGCCAACTTCCAGACACAAAGCCCAATAAAAAATAGGAAGTAAGGCCCAGCACATAACCTATAAGCTAGCATGACCAACTGCCACCGCCGCTGCTAGACTATCAACCATCGATGCACCATCTCAGTGCCATCGCTAAATCAGTTAGTTGGGGAAGCCATGATGAAGCAAATCTCTTTAGGATCATTGATGATGTCGTATGATCCACAGTCTCAATTGATCACACCTGAGGTAAGGTGTCCATCCAAATAGGAGGAGGGGAATCACACTAGTCACAACAAATCTCTGGAAACGCTACATCTTTTCAAGTGCAATTAGAAACTGGTCTCAAATGTGGTTTAAAGGGTATCATACCTTGTACAAGACCTAAGATCTGCTCAATAGTGTTATGATGCTGCACCAACCACTCAACCCTACAATGTCCCAACAAGCTTAGAATGTGATTTCTAGGCTTTCACAACCTTTGCAATCTTGATCTCCCCTCCAAAGTGTTGTGACACTACACAAACACTTAATCCTATAGGATCCTAACAAGCTCAATCGAGATGCGTTCCCATAAGAAGCACATCAACCTTGCAGGAAAACAAGAAAGAACAAAAAATACAAGGGATGAATGTAACTTAGTTTGTTGATCCTTGCACTTTGAGGTACAACACACTTTATAATAGACAAATGATAATACAATGAGGAGCAACAGTAATTACAATGATTGCCACATGATTACATAATGATTATACAAAAGCTTGCAAATTTTCCAATGAGAATGGTGTCTTCTTATACTCACTATTTTTCCAAATCCATCTTGAGACTCATGTAATGGCTAGCTAATGATCATGAAAGACATCTTCTTCATGTGTGAGATGTCTTTCTGTATTTACCTTCATTCTAGAAAGATGTCTTTATTTTGGAAAAGAAGTCTTTCTAAAACTAGTCTTCATCCTAGGAAGACATCTTTGTTTGGTAAAGATGCCTTTGTGTAATGAAAAATATCTACTATTTTGCAGAGACATCTTTGCTTGGTGAAAAACGTCTGCTATTTTGCAGAGACATCTTTGCCTAGTGAAAAGCGTCTGCTATTTTTTAGAGATGTCTTTGCCTATGCATCCTTCAATTATTCCAAGATGTCTACTATTTCCTAGAGACATATTTCTTTACTTTTTTTTTCATGATGAATTCATCATTTCACGTTCATAACCTTGCACTTCCACATGCTTCAATGATGACAAATTTTCTTGTGAGTTATCTCAGCCTTGTCCATGTTCTTTGAATTCTTGCATGTTTGCTTGAGACCTTGTGGATGACCTTCTCCTTTGAGCTTTAAACTAATTGGTTCCTTATCATCAATGTAGGTTTTATCTCATCTTGGTTCCCATGTTGTCTTGCAAACACAACAGCTACATAAACATACAAAAAACCTTTGACTCCATTTTACTTAATGCTTTCACACACCAAAAGTTCCACAATCTTCCCATTTTGGTGATGTTAAAAGCTTAAGAAAATGGATTAGTGAATCATACATACTCTTCCCTTTTTGAGTAGCATGAAAAAGGATAAAGCACATAAACTTATTTCTAAAGAGACATCACAAAAGAACATCAATTTAAGATAATATGCATAACCAATAGCAAGTGATAATCCCAAGGAGATAAAAACATTTAGCTAGGCAAAGAGTACACGTTTTATAGCACTAAGTTCCATGAAGAGTTGTTCCTAATTTATAAAGAACTGATCCAAGCCTTTCAAGTGATATTCAAACTTAAGGCTTTAAGTGAAGTATAATCCTTGAAGAACAACCTATCTCTAATCTAATAAGTCATTAGTAGTAAATATCACATGATTCTTTAAGTTTCTAATATTCTCCTTCTTTTTTTAGAGTATCAACAAAAGAATAGGATATATAAATCTTTATGATAAGGAGAGTATAGCGATACAACTTCTTAATCATATCTATAGCACATGATTTGAAACTAGCCATGCCAAATTTTAAATTCTTGAACTAGAAGGTATATCTCAAGATAACCTATTCAAGGGATTTTTTGATCAAAGTTGTGGATACTTTGCCATAGATAGAATGATCATGTTTTTGTTCATTTTTCTACAAGGAATAATATCAACTATTTGTAGTCTTTCATAGAAATATAGGTACTTCTAACTTCATTTTTGCTTAAGGTTTGCTCTTGTCAATTCAAAAAACAAGGAGCTACAACTAATCCAAAAATAACTAACAACAACCAATTTGATGCTAAAGACCAAGGATAGAGCATTTAGAAGTAAGTGGCCTATCTCATTAAAACTTATATCTTAAGATATTTTCTTAGCACAATTTTTAAAATGGCTAAAAAACAATATAGGAGCTACCCTATATTGAAATTCAATTTTTGAGGATTAAATAACTTGTCTTTTGAGCCAATAAACTCATAAGGTAAAGCAATGTGTCATGATTCCATCAAAACTCAACTCTTAAGAAAACATCATAAAGGTAATTAAATGGCAAGCAAGAAAGGATACACATACAAAAATAAATTCTCATGAAGAAGGAAAAATACCAAAAATAAGTGAATGTCCAACATTAGCCAAGCAGATTTTAATCGGTAACCAAGAGATATCACAATGATAAAATGTCTATAAGGCATCTTAACCAAAATTTAATCCTACTTTTACCTTGAATACTATACCATACCCTTGCATGACATGAATCCTTTCTCATTTTGTGATATTTTTTTATTTGAGTATTTCTTTGCTAAAGTCTCCAAAAACTTCCCCTACATTGGTGACCTTCAAGATGATGATGGATAATGAGGAATAGACTCCCCTTACACATGTGTAACTCTTCTTGGGCTTTTAAGATTAGAGCAACTTGTAAATCACCAAAGCACTATAATTGTAGGCCAACATTAAGATCAAATGTGAAGACTAAGGTCTCCAACAAGTAATATTGATAGAATCTTTCAAAATCTTGTCTTATTTCATAAATGGAAAAAATATCTGAAAGGCCATGAGCTTAGAAGCAGATCATCACAAGAAGCTCAAATTGGACAAGACTGACACAAGACCAAACTAAAAAAATATTACACAATAATGACCTAAAGGAAATCAATATAAGTGCTAAACTACATATTTCCAAAAACCAAATGCATTAAGCTCAAAGATGAACGTAAGGGATGCTCTAAACAATTATCTTATCATAACTCTAATTTAGATAAGACACAACACTTTTGGACTTCTCAAATCATATACTTATAAACTAACTAGCAAGCAAAGAGATGAAACTTACCTTGACTTACCTTGCTTGCTGATGAGAAGAAAAGATTAAGGGATTTTGAGATGAGGTCCCCTATCATGAAGTACCTCTTCATCCTTAGGTTCCCTTTCATTAAATCATATATATGATGTCTCTATTTGTTCATGTTCTTTATGATAGAACCCATGATCTCTTATTGCATCATTTTTTATTCTGCACTTCTCTTCATTTTTAGTTACTAGTGCCTACACAATTTCCTTACTAAAGCCTTTTTGACAAGATCAAGCATTAATCTTGCTTTAATCATCATGAGTATAATTAAGAGTTTTCTTACTACCAAAAATTTTACATACAAATAAAGTCTTTTCCTTATGATCAAACTTGACTATGCTTGAGCTTGAATTTTCATGTGTAACTTCATCCAAATTCTTTAGCTGATTTTTAGGAGTATTATCTTCTTAAACCTTTCTATAATCCCTATTAAAAGAGGTTAGTTGTTGAATCTCAACTTTTATGTCTGAGATCTCATCTTTCACTTTAGAATGAATAGCATCTAGCTTAGCAATTACAAGTTTCTTTGCCTTCCTAATCAAATAAGAGAAATTTCTTCATTAAATTCACTATACCTTTTGTCACACTTGCCCCCTTATTCAACCATATGACAGGAATTTTCATCCATAAGAACCATGCATATGAGATGTGAATCTTTAAAAGAATTGCATGCTTCTTCTTGACTTTGCTCATTATCATTCCAACTTGTATAAAAGTTGGACTTTTCAATTCCTCATCATTGGATTTATTCTTTGGCTATGTCTTGTTATCACTAGGGCATTCAAAGGTCATATGGCCTCTTCCTCCAAAAACCCAACATTCTACATAAGAGAAATCTAAGTTAGAATTCAAAAAAAATTTACCTCTTTCTCTACCTTTGAATAGATTGGATCTTTGTTGAGATGCTTCCTTGTTTCTTCTTCTTAGCAATCGTTGCAACTTCCTTGAGAGAAAGGCAATCTCATCTTCACTACCCTCATCATGCTCATTGAACTCCTTCTTATTGAAGGTAATATTTAGAGCAATAGGTCTTTCTTGGATCGCTCCTTCGCTTATGAGATTTATTTCATAAGCAATAAGAGCACTTTGAAGCTCTTCAAATTTCAAAATTGAGAAATTTCTAATTTCCTCCATAGCTATGACCTTTCGTCTAAACTCTTATTATAGAGTTCTAATCATTTTGATGATGACATTACTTTCAAGCAAATCTTTTTCTGTTCTTATAATAGCTACAAAAACATCATTGGCTCTAAAGAAATAATCTTTTATTTTCTCACCGTCTCTCATTTTGAGCTCATTGTATTCACTTTGTAAAACTAACAATTTTGATTGCTTAACAATAGAGGTTCCTTCATGAGTAGCTTCTAAAGTTTGCCAAATTTCTTTGGCAGTTTTACCTCTTACTACCCTATTAAATTCAAATTTATTCAAAGCGCACTATAAACAATTTTTTTCTTTTAAATCAAACATGAAATTATCTTTCTCCTCTTATGTCCATTTGTTGTGAGGCTTGATGATGCTGGTGGAGCTATCGATTGGCAGAGCGTAGCCTTTAAGGATTGACTCCCACACTTCAAACTCCATGGATTCAAAGAACCCTTTCATTCTAGCTTTTTAATAGGTGAAGTTGAATTCATCAAACATGGATGGCTTTGTGTAAGATATCCGCTTCATTGTTCACTCGTGAAGTTGATGATGACAAAGGAAACTACTAGGTTCCAATACCACTTTTGGATTCTTGAACTTAGAAGGGTGGGGGATGAATAAGTTCCCCAAATTAGAATTCTTTGGACAAAGTGCACACACCAAATTTAATGTGGTTCCCCAATTTTGGTAGTCCACACTTGGAGAATAGATCACAAGCACCTCTCCAAACTTTCTTGCTCTTAAATGTGGTTTGAAGGGTACCACACCCTATATAAGATCTAAGCTATACTCTAGAGTGTTGTCATGCTATATCAACCCACTCAACCCTACAAGGTCTAAACAAGCTTAGAATGTGGTTTCTAGGCTTTCACAACCTTTACAATATTCAACTCTACTCTGAAGTGTTTTGGTGCTACACAAACACTCAATCTCGTAGGATCCTAACAAGCTCAATCAAGATGCCATTCCACAAGAAGCACATCAACCCCACAAGGTAACAAGAAAAAACAACAATTACAAGGGATGAATGCAATTGAGTTTGCTGATCCTTGGACTTTGAGGTACATCACACTTTAGAATGGACAAATGATAATACAATGAGAAGCAACAATAATATCAAATGATTACACAATGATTGTACAAGAGCTTGTACATTTTCCAATGAGAATGATGTCTTCTTATAGCCACCATGTTTCCAAATCCATCTTGGAACTCATGAAATGGCTAGCTAACAATCATGGAAGATGTCTTTGTTTCGTAAAGATGTCTAGCTAACATCTTTGTTTGGTAAAGACATCTTTTCCTGATGAAAGAAGTCTACTATTTTACACAAACATCTTTACCTATGCATCCTTCAATTCTACCAAGACATCTACTATTTCTTGAAGACATATTTCTTCATCTTCCTTTGCATGATGAATTCTTCATTCCATGTTCACAATCTTGCACTTCTGCATGCTTCAATGATGACAACTTTTCTTGTGAGTTATTTTTTTTGTCCCTATTTTTTGAATTCTTTCATGTTCGCTTGAGACCTTGTGGATGACCTTCTCCTTTGATCTCTAAACCAATTCATTCCTTATCATTAATGTGGGCTTTATCTCATCTTAGTTTCCCATGTTGTCCTACAAACACAACCATACAAACAACCTTTGAATCCATTTTACTTAACATTTTGACACACCAAAAGGTCCACAAAATTGAAGGGAAAATTGGAGGAAAGATGAAAGGTCACACCAAGAAGCTATAAATGAGAGTCCAAGGCTTAATTTTGGGCATGAAAAAGAGAGAAGAAGAAGAGAGAGTGAGAGGCAAGGAAGAGTACTTGAGAGAGGTTGAGATAATCTCTTATAAGTGTCTTTTCTTAAGCTTTAGCTCCATTGTTAGTAATTGAGGATTGAAGGAGACATGTGTGGCCTTTAAGATCCTTGGAAGAGGTTTGAGTTGAGCTTGGCTCCTCACCTTTTATGTAATTTTCTGCATATTGAGATTTTTCTTATAAAAAGGAGGAATTTTCTCCAATTCAATGTCTTGTTCTTACTTCTAAGTCGAATTTTTCTTAGAAGGCTTGTGAAATGGGTCCTTTTAGGATTTATTAAGTTAGGCTCCACATCACAATATATCTTGGGGAAAATCTAGAGAAACTCCAACAACAAACAATCTCCTAGATCATTATCAACTCAAAGAGAATTACATAAGTACAATGGATAAGAGAGAATGGGAAGGTAGATAGCACAAGGATGAAAGAAAAATAAAATTCATGCATAGCCTTCACGACCTTCTTGTAATCATATTTATAGTGCGAGATGGATATCCACATGTAGTATTAACTAAATGTAAACTAGACATTAACAACAACAAATTGACTAGAGATAAATAATAGTTTACATTGATTACACTAAAGATATCTACAATTAAAAATATAACAATATAGTATATTATAACATAATTATTGTAACAACATAATTATAAAAAGATAGCACTTGTAACTAAAGATAACTGTATTTGAGCTTATGTAGATAGTAGTTTGCCTTCGCCTTACTCATAATTCTCCCTCTTTAAGGTAAAGCTTCCATGAAGCTTGATATAAACCTTAGATGGTATCACCTTCCATAACACCAATAACTATTTAACACTATAAAAATTTTTCCATATATAATTATTTTGTCATCATATAAGTAGAATTATCTTTTGTCTTAATTTTTCCTAGAAAAATACTTTGCTCATCTATTAGATTTCTAATATAATGATACTATATTTCTATATTTTTTTTCTATAATGGAAAGTGAGATTCTAGGATATGTAAATTGCAATTTGGTTATCATAGCCAATTTTTACAAGCTTCTTATGAGTCCTAAGTTCAACCACTAATCTTTCAAGTCATATTACTTCTTAACTAGCTAGGTTTGCAATAACATATTTTGCTTAGTAGTAGACTGATATACACAACACTACAATTGGATTTTTCATGAGATAGCACCACCAAAGATATTAAATACATATCCACTAGTAGATTTTCTATTGTCTAAATCCCCACCTTAGTCATCGTCCACATAGCCATGTAGAATAGATGAATCATTTTGATAATAGATACTAAAGATCACAGTATTGTTTACCTAGATTAGACATATACCTATTTAGTTTTCCAACAATGTAGGAAATATTAGATCTAGTATTGACCATCACATACATCAAACTACCCACAATACTAGTGATGAGCCACGATATCGCATCCACGATATCGCATCCACGATATCGCATCCACCACATGATATTGCATACGTGATATTGCGTCCTGCCTCATTGTCTATAAATAAGAAGTGGTGCCCTTTGTTCCAAGGAGTTAGAGTTAGACCCTTAGCCAAACTCTTGTAGTTTTACCATTTCAGAGTTAGAATAATTTCCATGTGCCCATAGTAGAAGTCATAGAGTAAACGGATCTTTATTCGAGCAAATTGTACCTAAGTACACATTTGTGTGCGGCAATAAAGACGAACTTTATGATAAACCTTGCAGCATATGGATTAAGCTAATTAGTAATTAATTATGGTTGAATGTTTAATGCTTTCCTAGTTAATTAATCTCTCTCTCAACCTTTGACTCTCTTAGTTAAGTGCACTCAGTACGACCGCTTCGAGCATGCGTGTGGCGCTTGGTAACCCAGTAACGACTAGTGTTTGGTAATCCCAGCAGCGTTGCACTAGTTCAAGATGTGTACGGCAAGTGGGAACAGATACTGGTGTTAGGAACAATTAAAACTTAGTTAGTGAATAGTTAATGTAAGTTAGTCACTTAGTTCTCCTTACCTTCCATTATTAGCATAAGACATTAAAAAGATAAAAGTTATAAAAATCATATACCTCAAGCTTACTTAACCATACAACTGTGACAATACAAGTAAGTTTGGGAAGACAACAATTGATTAACCCTTAGTGTTCCATTAGGGCACGTAAGCACTTAGTCCTTGGAGTTCGACTGGATCACGCGTGAAACACTCATATTCGTATGGTTGAGTGTGGGGGTACCTCACCACTCATCAACTAGCATATGGAATTTTTATAATAAACTAATGGAATTTTCACTCATGCATTTTTTCCTCCTTTTTTGTTCAATTGAAAGTTTCAGAAGGTGTAGTTACCAACTTATAACTAGCTTACAATCTTTCATATTAAATTTTTCCAACATATGCAAATTTTCCAAGCTGCACCCTATTTCATTAAGTTTTCATGCCCAAATATTATTTATGTAGCACAAAGATTTTTTCTAATCTCAAATTGAGAAAATATTTTTCTTAATTTTATGTATGCCACTAATTTTACATTTTTTTATTAACATGTATGTTACATATAGAAATACAATGATATTTTTTATCTGTACTCTGAACATACATATACAAGTCCTCCAAGCTTACACTAACACATTTTAGCATACATAAAAGTCATCTACGCTTATGCCAAGACTTTTGATATACAAGTCAAATAGGCTAAATCTAAGACTTTTCATATACAAGTCCCATCAGCTAAAGTCAAGTCTCTTAATAGTCTTTCGAGCTATCAGAGCCAAGTTCATGTCGTAGTAAGAACATGGAGGCCATGCATGGCATAAGGCATGCAATGAAGTTGATGAACAAGCATGAGTAAGTCATGCAATAAGAAAAAATATATCAGACCCACTACAAACAAGCATGGCAACTAGCAGTTGACCATTATCAAGTTCTTCTAACCCATACATCTGACATTTATCATAATTTTGTAGCACTTCATCCTATAGCACAATGGCTCCTATTTTGAAACAAAGATAGATTTACCATATGCGCAAGTTATCTCCCTTAGAGTCTTTATCATCTATGCACTTCTTGGAATGTGAATTAGAAATAAGTAGATCAGGTTTATGACTAGTTGCCCTCTCATTTTTAACCCCTGATGAGGTAAGGAAATGGATTACATTAGGTTATAACTACATCCATATAGTAGAACTTGATGTGCACATCCACCCTCATTTCAACTATTGCCTAAAGAACCCCTACTAGATTGCCCTAGTAGATCAGAGATTCAAAACTTTTAAAGATGTTTTAATCACCTAGGCTAAAGGCCACCTTGAATTAGATGCCCTGGTAGTCACCTTACCTAACTTTATTCTTTCACTTAGAGATAGGAATTTATTTAACAGTATTATGATAATTACATATATTCCATTAGATATGAAGTGTGGAAGTGTGTATGCAACGATAGGAACTAGATTAGTTTTTAAGCTTTTTGATAGTATTAGTTATTACCCTTTGCAGAATAGTCAATATCATGTGGAACATCTAATATTGAGTATGGATCTACTTTAAATACTGAAGACCTCCCAATCCATACACTCTATCCCTAGTTGGATGATACCCTAGATGATTTTTATGATCACATTTTCCCAAAAATATCAAGCCATAACTTAGGAAAGAAATTTTACAAAGTTAAACTTAAGACACCTAAGTTTATAAAAACAGATCCATTCTCCTCTCTTAAACAAGAAGAACCAAGCCATAGAAAGAAGATCATTTGACCAACTAAAAATCCTTCTAATTTATTACCAACCCAAAGATCTTTTTGCCTCCCAAAACTAGAACTTCTTGAACAAGACTTAGAAACCAGGATGAGATGGATATTCAAGGAATTAAATATTACCTACAATGTGAATAAGATTCTAGGGAAATCCACAAATCCACAACCAGCTCAAAAAGTAGAAATCTTAGAAATCTCTGATATTTCTAAACCTTAGGAAAAAGGAAAAAGGATTCAACAAGAGTCAAACACCTCTGGATCTAAGTCTGAGGATCCTTTTAGATATGAACCTGAGAAATCAAAAGTTTGTCTACACACAATTGTAATCAAATAAGACCATCAGCATCACTACATTGAATGTGACTCTCTCCTAAAGATAGGGATGAACACTAGAGAAAAGGAATCTAAAGAAAAACCCTCTACAAATGGATTCAAACCAAAGATAGAGCAAGCACATCAATGTTTCCAAAAGTTGTCCATAGAAGCTCCTCTAGATACAATTAGGCTCTAGAATTGGGCAAATAGTAAATAAGTTTATTAATTAGTGAAGCCTATGTAAACCAAAGTAACTTTGCAAAGAAAAATGAAAAAATAGAAAAAATCACTCAAAAATTTAGAAAGTTAGAAAAGCAATGGATTCCTAAATAAACCACCTTAGGTATTTCCTCTAATATTACATATAAAATCCCAGAGTATGCAACCAATGTCGATTCCTCTAGATCTCAACAAAAATCCCATAAGCCAAAGTACACTAGGGAACAAAAGGAAAAAACTATGATCAACACAAATGCAAAATATTCCATGGTAGTTGATTCAGAAGATAATAAAACCTAGTTAGATTCTAAAAAGAAAATTTCGTTAAAAACCCTAAAGTATATATACAAGCACCAGAACATTAACAAAAGATCTTGACTAGACAAATTAGTGAACAAGACCCAAAGATCAATATGGATAAATGTTCATTTCCGCAAAGACAAACTATCATCGATAAGATCACAAGATTTTTTGATAAACAAGCCATTCTTGACAAAAAGATGATTAAACATGCCAAACAAAATTGTGTATTCAAATTTGTAGGAAACTTGCGTGGATGGTGAAATCAAATTGACAGAGATATTAAAAGAAAGTTACTATCTAGACCATCAATTTTGTTTTTGAATGCCATTACCAAAGAATTTTTAGGTAATAAAGATAGTTATATAGATTTATGTATAGCAATGTACTTTGCAGCTAAATTAGATAGGATACAAGATGTTACTCCATTTTTAGATCAAATGGAAGACTAGTACTACAGAGGTAAGTTGACACATGATAGAGCTACTAAAGAACATTTACTAGAAGCTCTACCATGATTGTTCAATGAAAAGTACCAACAGGAAATTATCATAATAGGACCTTAGAAGATATGAGTTTTAGCTATATTAGACAACTGATCTCAATATCATAATAGGACCTTAGAAGACTTATGACATGATCTCAATGCCCAATCAGTTATGAAGTAGATTAATCATAAATTAGGTAGATCATTTTGTAAACCCATATGTCTAGAAGATCAGTGGAAAACCCAAAAGTGAATTAATAGGGAAAAGGATTCTTGTTGCTCCAAATCTAGATATCGATCTCAACAATAAAAGCAATCCTATAGATGACATAAATAGGCTTCAAGACAAAAACCATTGGTCCAACATTCCCATCCTTTTAGAGGAATGTTCAAATGCCACAAACAAAAGCTTCCTAAGGGAAGCATTAAATGTTCCATATGTCAAGGAAATCACTTTGCTCATAATTGCCCCCAAAAAGATAAACATTCCTAATAAGTAAATTTTATTCAGCATTACAATCTATCAAAACAATATTATGAGCTCACATGGGATCCTACAATATCCTTTGAACCTAGAGATATCTATATTAAATCTGATGAATTCTCCAATAATTCTATTAGTGATCCTGAACCTTCTTTTGAGGAGGGAGGAGGAGGAGCTAGTGATGATTCTGATGTAGTTTATTTTCACATGAATCAAGGACATAGCCAACACCCTTTTAGATGTAGAGGTACTTAGAAACCTACCTTCTCATGATTCCATGCTATCCCAAAACCAAAGCACAACAATATCTTTGACACTAGCTCCAGACCCTATAGAAAGGGATCCTACCTATAAAATCATAAAACATCAACTCTACAAACTAGAAAAATAATTAGATGAACAATCTAATGATGATATAAATAATATTATGCATTAAAAAGAAAAATAAAATACAAGCACAAAAAGCTAGATGATTTGATTAAACTAGTCCAACACCCAATACCCAATAAGGATGACCTTTCTCAAACGCTCTTACATACTAATGTCTATTCAAAGCTTGATCTAAAATTTGACTTCTGGAAAATATAGGTTCATACTCAAGATAGATGGAAAAAAACCTTTAGCATCCTAGGAGGACTTTATGAATGGACTATCTTACCATTTGAAATTAAAATACCACCATCTATCTTCCAACAATGCATGAATGGAATCTTCAAATAGTATCCTTTAATCATGGTTTATATCGATGATATTTTAGTAATGAGTAAAACCCCTCAAGAACACCTAGGACATTTAGAATTATTCTAAAAACTTATACATGAAAATGAGTTGGTATTATCCCATACTAAGATGCAAATCACAAAAGACAACATTGAATTTCTAAGATTACACATAACACAAGGAACCATAGCATTACAAAGCCACATCTTAGAGGCTATAAAGAATTTCCTAATGAGCTTAGATACAAGACCGAACTTCAAAGGTTTTTGGGATGTATTAATTATGTTTCAAGTTTTTACAAACATCTTGCACAAGATAGGAAAATTCTAAATGAACAACTAGGCCTAGATCCTTCCCCATGGTCTCTAATCCACACTCAAACTGCCTCATGAATAATGTAGTAATATGTCAATCTCCCAAAACTCCAACTTCGTACAGATGAAAAAATCATTATTGAGATAGATGCCTTGATCTAATTAGAAATAGCATGAGTTAACATCATGGTAGGAATTTGAGGTAGTGTTTAGTTTGTAGGACACTTGAATGTATGTGATGTAGAGGATGAGGGTGTTGGAGATACAAGGTAACCAACTACATTAGGTTGTGAGGGTTTTGGAGTACTCTTGAATCAGAAAATGGTCATTTCATAGATCAATTATCCAAACCACTCAGTTGGAAGGCCAATTGTAAATTCACAACCCTTGTAGCATTTTGTGGCTACAACTATGGGGGAATTTCACTCTACATGAATGGAGTAGGAGGTACCCAGGTAGAGGACAAAGGGATCTGTGTAGAAAGATGCGGATGGTGGTATGGATATGGATGCTTTCCTCGAGTAGATGGTGAATGAGTTTAATTGTACTCTTGAGGATAATAGTGATGTTGGAAAGAGGCATCGCTTGTAGAGCTTCATGGAGAAATGGGTTGCTAAACATAGTACCTATATGGATCTGATTCCCTATAAGGGTACTATTTTCTTGGTAGTGGCATTCCCCATGATTGGGATTAGTTCCACTATTGGTATTTCTCATATGGTTATGGTGGAGCTCCACTTGGATAATAAGCTTGTTGTTACTAGTGGAACTTCCTTAGATTACCTTGAGGATAAGGCAATCATCTAGGTGCTTACCTATGTGCTAGTCAAGGATTTAGCACGTACACTCTAGACTCTTGTAAGTGTGAAACCACAGGGCAGCATTCCTTTGGATGTTCATATTGACAAATGTCACAATTAGTATCATCATTAGAGTCTATCTCCACAACTTCTTCTACTACTACAACCTTGCCCTTACCTCTCTAATAGGCATGTTCAGCTTCTTTCAACCTCCTGTGGTCACAATCACCATTTTGCTCTTTGGATGATTTAGCAATTTTCATAGTAGTTTTGAACTTTTCATCCAAAGAGTCCCATAATTTTTCAGCCTTTTCCAAAATTTTAGAAATAGATTTTTGAATAGACAAGGTTTTCCTATTCAGCACTTCATTGAGTGGTAACTCCTCCTTGTCAAAGAATCAAACCTCCCTTTTTCTTATGGAAGAATCTCAATTATACTCTTTTGCACTTTCTCTTTTTTACAACTCACCTTCTTCTTTTGCTACCTACTCTATCAACCTTTATATCTGATGAGCTATCAGTTCATATAGTCTTCCTTGGGTATAAACCCCAAGAGTTCTTTTGGTTTCTACTTTGAGCCCATCTATGATGTGGTGGAGTTATTCCCTCTAAGAATAACAATGGCTAGGGCATCATTGTATGAGAGAATAATATCTGCCTATGGTGGCATCCAAGGATTCATGTGTTCCCTATTTCTAGCCTTGGATTTGCCTCCTCAGATTAGACACCCTGGAGTATGTCTAGTATTTGTCACTAAATAACTCTAGCATTGTACTCCATCGATTGATAGATTCCAACTCTAAGGACTAGTACCAACTTTCAGCCTCTTTGATGAGTATCCTAGGGAAGAGTTTGATTTTCTACCAATCATTTTCAATGTTCTACAAGGCACAAGCATTATGGAAAGCTTGCAAATGCATCTACAAATCAATGTTATATCCCCCCTCAAATCTTAAAGTATTGTTCATGTATAATCACTTGATCTGACTACCTTTCACATGCCTAGTTGGAAACTTAACTACCTTTGCAATGTTAAGCATGCTTCAAGTGGCTAACGAAGGCTCATCATCATCATTATTATGTTGTCACTAGTGATGTCCTCTATTACCCCTTTAATTATTTTGGGCATGGTGGTTAGTATTATTTTTCTATTGTGCACCTCCATCATGATTATTCTTTTTGCGGCATCTTTCAAAATCAAAAGAACAAGAAGAAGAGGATGCAAATGAAGAGGAAAAAGAGGGAGAAGGACTACCACCATTATGGTATCTACCAATTCCCCTTCATTTTTCATAGCCACGTTCATCAAATTTCTTATTATCTTGATGCTTGCCTGAGCCCCTACCTTGACTATCATCTTTGCCTAAACATGGAATGTTAATAATAGAATGTAGATTCAAGTTCACACCCCCATCATCAATAATGATGGGTGGATAATTTTCATGTTGGGAACCTTGAGAGAAAGGGCACTCATTATCATCTTAATTCAGTAGGAACAAGGGGTTGGTAAACCATTTTCCCTTCATAGACTCATGATGTTTCTCCTAATGTCAATCTCTCCTACATTGTGTGTTAGTGGGATGGTAGTCCCAAAATTCATAACCTTGCACAATGTACTCCTCTTGTAGAGCATGGATGCCTACCTTCTTAATTATTTGAAGTAGCATCACAGGCACAAATCAATCGAGAGGCATTACAATGTTGCCTTCCATATCATGCCATCATAGCTGCTAATCTTGGTGTAGGATGAAGGTGAAGTTAGGCACATACTCATTTGGATGAGTATATCCCACTTTGCACTATTGTGGAATTGGTAGTTTGACATCTTTATGCTTACAGAAATAAGACATTTTGCAAACAAGTAAAATATCAGTGTTCTTTTGTAATTCTATGTTGTTTGAGATTGGCATTGACCTTAGGTGTGTCTAGTGATATTAATAATGTTTACTAATCCTAAATAGTGCATGTTTTAACAAACATAGTCCTCAGTAATGGTGCCAATGATGAGTGGTC
This sequence comes from Gnetum montanum, assembly GCA_015680685.1. NCBI lineage: Eukaryota > Viridiplantae > Streptophyta > Gnetopsida > Gnetales > Gnetaceae > Gnetum > Gnetum montanum. Next base: position 23,351 of record MNCI01001302.1, read on the forward strand.
TAGGTACCCCTATACCCAACCATATGAATCATGAAGTGTTCATGCATGATCTAGTTGAATTCTGCGAACTCTATAATTTCCAATGCACTAGTCTAGGTAGTGAATCTTGCCCTAAGCTGGTTCGTTGTCTTCCCAATTACACTTGTAATGTACAAAGATATGGTTAAGTGTAATCAAGGCATATGATTTTTATCATTTTATGTTTTATGTTCTTTGGTAATTAAATAGAGAGATGAAGTATTTTAGTGGCTAATTTAATTTAACTACTTAAGTAGCCTTTAACTAGTCCTAACATAAGCATCCAATCCCACTTTTTGTACATGTTCTAAACCCACGTATCCACTACTAGGTTACCAAGCACTATGCTACTAGGTGCACCAAGCAATAATGCTATTGGAATTATCAAGAAAATACATGTTTATGCTCGAAGCAATCATACTTATGTACTTAATCTATTTAGCTTAATCAATTAACTAATTTCTTAAAGCCTAATTTAGCTTAATTAATTACATATTTAATGAAAATGATGAATGCTAGAATAAAACAATTAAACTATTAAGAATGCTACAAGTTTTATCAAGAAGCTCGTCTTTATTTCCGTACACACTAGTGTGGTTTAGGTATAACAATCCTTGAATACACTTAATGACTCCTATTGTGGGCACTTGGGAAAATATTCTAACTTTCAAATGTAAACACTATAAGCGTCTGGCTACTACTATGATTTGAATGCCCATAAACATGGTTGGGAGATTGTATTTATAGTTTTTGATATAATGCTATGTCAACGGGGCCCCATAGACATAGCAAATGCTACGTTGACACAACCCCATCAATAGGGAAACACCATGTAAATGTGGCCCTGTCAATAGGGGCCAATCGACATGAGAATTTGACTCTCATCATAGCCCCATGACTAAATGAAAACTTGTCCTTAAGTTCCTTTACAAAATTGAAAAGATATGGGATTATTTATTGACTCTTAACAAAACAAGCTAACTTGACAAAACTAAGTACCTAAGTGTGCAAATCGACAAATTACAAAAATTATGATGTTCTTGATATAAAATTGAACATCATGATGTGACTACAAAAATTGGATAGCACATCCTCTAACAGCATGAATACGGTGATGAAGATTAGACAATCCTAGACACTAGAGGCTCTTGAGGTTCTAAAGGACCATTGACCACTTCAGGCATGTGCGGTAGCTGAGGCGACCATGGCTATCCTACTACGATTACAACCTTCAATGGAAGGAAAAATGCATCAAGTAATGCCTTCATCCTCTCCTCATTGCTCCAAGGATCATTCATAGTCCATGCAACATCACCAATGTGGGTTGGAATGGGGATATCCCACAAACATGGCATTATTGGGAACATCTCCTTCATGTTGACAAATTAGGCAATGAATTATTTGCATTCAATATCGAACACCGTGAATACATTTTGGAACTCCTAGTAGTCATTCATCCTCTTGTCTAGGTTCTTAACAATGGATCATTGATCAGTGAATTGTGCCTTGAGAACTTTGAGTTTAGTATTTTCCACTACAAGCTTCTACTTGGTTTCTTTATGATTCTTGAACTTAGCCTTGTACAACAAGTACGAGCTAGCCACTTTTTTTTAAAGCTCTGACCATGGCTGTCTAGCAATCAACATGGCCAAGTTTGAATAATGAAGATTAGCAAGCTCTATATATTTCATCATCTCCTTGATCTACAACTCCTTTATGTAGATTTCTACCTTGTTGTAGGTAGCTATCCTATCAATGATGGGTTGCCAAACTTCTTTGTCTTATTGAAGTTGCTAAAGGGCTTCATTCATTTTTGGCTTCACCAACTAAATGTGTATTTTGTTTACTTCCTTTTGTAGATCAACTTGTTCTTTGTAATGGTCCTTGACTCTCTCAAATTTGAGAGCCTCTAATTTCCAAGCAGCTACCTTCATTGTAGTTTTCTAGCGAAGGGTGCAGGCCTCCTCCATGGAGAGATTCGTATTCTCTACTGTAAATCTCCTTAATTTTGTGTTTGATCTAACTAGTTGCTCCTACTATTGAAGGATGAAATCAGTTCATTGTTGCTTGTGCGCATCAACATTTCATAGGTGATGGTTCTCAGTGGTCAATGGAACATTCTCCAAGCAATTTTGATCCAAGGCATTTTGAATCTTGTGTTGTGTGGCCTTTGCCAAGGATCTATAGAACACTATCATCTACATTGCACCCCCAAGCCCTTTCAATTTTGTGTGAAGCTATTGCATAGTTTCATCTCTTGTCAGTTCCTGTTGAGAAATGCAAGATCAGCAATGTGGGCTCTTAATTCAACAACTTTCATACCCAAGCATTCATTCCACTCCTTGGTTGTTTCAAGTTTCCCCTTCAATATGATGTTCATGCCCATTGCCTTAAGTAGCTCTAATTGGATTGTAGTAATGTTGTCCAAAAGATCAAAGACATCCAAAAGTGATTACCCAGTTCCTACTAGTCAATCTAGTAGATCTTCTTGCTTTGTTGCATTTATTCTACCACTTGCGGTCCCTGTGGATGTCTACAAATCTTTGAGTGTAGTGATGTCTAGTGTAGATGTTGTATGTGCATTGAGAGTTTTGGCAATATGGTTAGTAACCACTTCTACTATAGCTTCCTACCCCTAGTGCTGCATCACCAATACAATCGCCCCTTCATCCTCCTCTAAGTGCACCAAGAAGGTCACATCATTCCCAAAGATTTTTGGGAGTGGCTATTGTTCTACGAGAGATATTGTGACCTCTGTAGTGCTTGGATTTGACCTCATTGGCAACTATGTTCTTTGGGCTAAAAATATGGATCCACCTCCACCCATCAAACTAATTGTTCAAGCCACCTCATTTAGGTAACCCATTGCTAGTCTATACATGGATGGATCCCCACCACTCATGCTTTCTTGTTGCTCTTGTTCACTCAAAAGCCATTCCCCATATTCCTACAACCATTAGATAGTTATAATGATGTCTGGCATAGTTGTTTGAGTGGTGGGTGGAGGTGGTAATCACTACTCCTCTTCATAAATAGTCATTGTAGATGTCTTATCTTTTATCATTTCTTCCCATTTGGTGGTGAGAACTTGCCTAATGACATCATTGATGTAGCGAGCTATTCCTCCCCCTTGACAAAGTTTCTTAATGAGGCATGAGAAGGGAAGTTCCTTTCTTCCATGTTCATTTTTTTAAACCACTTCTCCATCTCTAGATAGATCAGTTGTGGAAGTTTGATACAAAATCTCCCACTTAGAGCAGTACATGCTCGAGTAGAGAAGGCAGTGATTTTTCTTAGCCTCATCATGGGATTGAGGTGGAAAGTTGCAATCTTATAGCGGATCCTCTCTACCAATGTAAGTGCATCAAACTTCTTATGTTCAACACCATAGCATCGCTAAACCCTTTCATTCTTAATGTTGGAATCTAATTGCATTAGGATCTTAATAAGACTTGCCCCTGTTTCAAGCAACCCAAGCACTACAGCAATGGCCTATGCCAAGTAGGATACTAAGATGTTCTATATTTTCACCATTAATTTGGATTGCCTATTGTTCCAAAATAGGAATGTCTCTCCCATGTACCACTCTAGGAATGGGCCAAAGTTTAACTAGCCCTACACTTTTTTTGGTGCTTGCTCCAGGAATGGGCCAAAGTTTAACTACTGGAGCACTAATTTTTGGACCTCTCTTGATTTAATCTAATTCAAGCAAGCCTTTGTCAAGGTCACCTCTATATTTTCTTATGATGTGAGTGCATCATCCTAATGTGAGTGTTCTATTACTATTGCTAGTTTTGGAATCTATCTGATAGATTCCACTTCTACCTCTTCCCTAAGAGGACCTATGGCGTGGGTTGCAAGTTGTTCTTCTTGGGCCTACTCTTGGCCTCTTCCCATACTAGGCCATTTCTTCCTTGCTTGAGATGGTCTTGCTTTTTCTTCCTTGCTTGAGATGGTCTTGCTTCCTGCATGTGCTTCCTTTTTGGTGCCATCTATGGTCACAACATAGCCATGGATTAGTAGATATAATGTGTAACTTTAAAGTTTTGAATACCTTCTCTTGTTATTTAGCTATACTTTGGCTAAGGTTAGACCATGGAAAATTGATTATTTTATTAATTATTTATTATAAATGTCACCAAAGCTCATTTAAAAGGTTTAACTCTTGTAATTTGGTGTCTAACAATTGATTTCTTAGTTAAACCTTTGTGGGAGTTAGAAAAATGGCAAAAGAAATTTATCAAAAATAGTGTATTTGTGGTCTCCATAATGAAGAGCTTCCCTCCGGTAGTTGTAGGATCAAAGAATGAAGCAATTTAGATAAACAGTTTGGAAGTTATGGGCTCTGAAAGGTTCTAGGCTCTGAAAAATGGAAAAACTCGTTTGGCATTTGTGAGAAAATGTAAAAGTTTTCAAGTGGGATCACATATATATATATACTATTTTTTCCCTTACATCTACAATGCCCCATATATAGGGCCTTGTATATGGGTTTGCTCCATCAACAAGGCCCCATATACAAGGCCCATAGGCAAAAATTTCAAATTGGAATATCTCAAAAAATATAAGGAATTTTTTAATGAATTTGGAATCCATGAAATATCATAAAAGTGAAGAATATGATGAAATCATTGAAGAGGATCGTTGAAAGCTCAAAAATTAACAGATTTGATGGAGAACATATTTAATGAACAAAATATGTAAAGGAGCACATGGTCTAATGTGGAAGATGGGTGTACAAAATATTTTTTTTGAAAGAATGCCTAAGGATAAGGTGCTTAACGAACCTAACCAATAGATATGCAAGTGAATCCTCCCCATATCAGGCACATGCCTTGTTTGCCCTTACATAACCTCAACCAAAGGAGTTGGTTGGCCCCATAGGTGATTAATGGTTAATGAAAGTTAAGGACCAAAACTTGAAAGATTCTACCTAAGAATTCAACTATATCAGACTAAGACATGGAATCAAGAACATGGACACTAACAGTGAGGTGAGTTATGGCCAACATAGATGGATGACGAAGAAGGAAAAATAAAATTCCAAATTGAGGTTATAAGAAGTCCCTGATGGATTTTATGTTTAAAATGACTTGAGAAGATCCATCCTAGTCTAGACCAAAACCAACAATGACTTTGCATCGCCACTCCAAGACCAATCCAAACACACACCACCCACCCTGCATCCCCCCCCCCCCAACCCAAGACACAAGAGCACTTCCACAAAACAACCACCATTTCATAAAGAGAAGAAAAAAGAAGTAAAGAGTGAGATAGGACCTTACTTAGAGGGGAACTTTAGGCATGGGTAACATATCTTTCTAGTCCCATAACTAGTGCTTGTAGCCCATTTATTTGTCTAAGGGGTGTACTTTGAATTCCCATCATGTTGTTTTTCTTTATCTTTTTTTTTTCTTTCTTGTTTTTTTTTTCTTTTCTTTTTTTTTTTATTTTTTTTTATTTTTTTGTTGGATAGGAACCACACCATGCAAAGACTTTTTTTGACTCCTTGTTATTGGATGACATGGAATAGTAAGAAGTCTCTAAAAAACACTCAAGCATCCAAGTAAGTAGAAGAGTACAAAGAGTATTGAGTCTTCTTAAATTCACACTGTATTCAACCCTTTGAATTCTTCACAATTCTAGAAACTACCAAGGTTACCAATTTATTAAAAGTTTATTTAATGAAAGGGACCTCAAACTTCCAAAACAAAGAAAGCCATAAAGTTTGTGAATGGATGGATGTTGTGAACTCACTGCCTTTTCCATGAAAAAGAAACCATGACTTAGTAGTTAGCACAAAAATTCAAAAATAGAAACTAGACATTAGCAAACAAAATATAAAGCACAAACCACCATTAGTAACTGCAACAACACCACAGTTCCCTATTGTCACAAAGCTTGTTTATTAGGAAAAATTTGAAAATCACACTTAAGCAAAGAAAAATATATAAAAAGGTTTAAAATATTTAAGAAATATTTAAATGTATGAACAATGGTGTAAAACAAAAGAGATGTAAAAATAGAAAAAAATTTGAAATTAAAAAGGCATACAATAAACAAATTGCAAAGACAAAAATGTGTAAAATAAAAAAAATAGAAAAATTGAAGACCCATATGGATTATTAGCATGGATGGCCATCTCCCCCACGACTAAGTTGCAAGTAGGAGATCTGAAAAATTAAGCATGGTTGTCCATCCATTAAGGCATTTATTGTACTAGCTTACTTGGCCTTGTGGAAGGATTTATTTGTTGGATGTTGACCAACTACTTTTCATTTGGGCTCTTAGGTTTGTATATGGTCATGGCCTCAGAAGAAAAGGTTTCATCAATTATATAAGGCCTTTTCCACAATGTTTGGAATTTGGTTTCCTAAGATACATGTGTGGGATTCCAATAGAGAACCTTATCTTCTAGTTAAAATTTTACTTTCTGTATTCTAAGATCATGATGTTGTTTGTTGAATACCTTGTGCACTTCATTCAAAGATAAGGCCACCAAGCAATTTTTGTCTAATACATTTGTTGGATGTTAACCAACTCTTTTTTTTCTTGGGCTCTCAAGTTTATGTATGGTCATGACCCCAAAAGAAAAGGCTTCATCAATTATATGAGGTCCCATCCATAATGTTTGAAATTTAGTTTTCTAAGGTACATGTGTGGGATTCTAGTAGAGAACCTTATCTTCCAATTGAAATTTTACTTTCCATATTCTCAGGTCATGTCGTTGCTTGTTGAATGCCTTGTGCACTTCATTCAAAACTAGGACCACTAATCAATTTTCATCTAGCATGTTGAGATTGATCAATCTTTCTTTTTGTGCTAAGCTTAGGTCAAGATTCAGTTCACAAGCTGTTGAGAGTGTACAAAGCTTGGATTGAATTGGAACCATTGGAAGTTTTCCATGCACCAACTCGTAGGAAGAGTAGCCAATAGGGAGTTTTCCTATTGAGTGATAGGCCCAAAATGGCATCACTAAGTTTTATCCTCTAGTCTCTCCTATATTTGTTTATGGTCCTTGTTAGGATCTTTGTGATCTCCTTGTTAGTTACCTCTACTTGACCATTGGCTTGGGGATGATAGGGTGTTGTTAATTTATGTTCAACCTCGAAATGTTGCATAAGTTTTTGAAAGGTGGTACCTATAAAATGAGTTCCATTGTCAAAAATTAGTTCATGTGGCATCCCAAACCTATTTACAACATTTTGTTATATAAACCTAGCAATAGTGGATGATGTACAATCAGTGATAGCTACTGCTTTTACCCATTTGATGTTGTAGTCAACTACTATGATGATATATGCTTTTCCATTAAACATGGGTGTGATGGAACCCATGAAGTCAATGCCCCATATGTTAAAGGGCTCCAGTGGTTAAATCCATTATTGAGGATCCTTCATACACATAGTCATCCCACCATCTCTTTGACAACACTCACAAGATCAAACAAACTAGTGGGCATCCCTGAAGATTTTAGGCTAATGGTATCCTACCATCAGGATTTTTATGGTTGTGCACCTCCTTACATAATGGCCTCTACAAGGGCCTTTATGAGCATCCTAAAGAATGCATAGCTAATCCACATCAGGGACACACCAACAAACCAGGCCATTAGCACATACCATCTAAAGGTATCCATTGATTTCCATGATGTACTTTTTCTAATGAAGAAACTATTGTTTCTTCCTAAAGTCCAAACCTTGTGGCATCTCTTGGATAAGAATGTAAGTGAAAATTTCATCATACCATTTTGTTTCTATTGGCACTTAATCATTTATTACTCTTGTAAAGAGGAGTTCATCTAAAAATTGATTAGAAATTTCACTCTTCTCCTCTTTGTTATCCCATCTTAACTAAAAGAGGTGGTCAGCATTCTTGGCCCCTTTTCAATCTACCATTGTGAGATCAAATTCCTACAAAATTACAAGCCACCATATGATATAGGGGCTCACCATTGGCTTGTTCATAAGCAGGTAGCACTATGACTTGTGTGCACAAACATCTTATAGCCAAGCACATAGTGCTTGAACTTTTCAAGAGCATACACCACTACCATTATTTCTTTCTCCATTGTGGTGTAATTCAACTGTGCACCCACAATGCTTTGTCTTGTGTAGTTGATGTAATATGGATGTTTCTTATCATCCAACTATGTAAGCATGGCTCCCAAGGCATAATTAGATGCATTCATCATTATATGAAATGGTCTAGACTAGTCTAGTCTCCATAGAGTTGGATTTTCCATGATTTTATCCTTTAACTATTGGAATGCATGTTCACACTGCTTAGTTTATAGGAATGGAGCATCTTTCTTTGTAAGCATGGACAACAGCTTTACAATCTTAGAGAAATTCTCTATGAATCACTAGTAGTGGCTAGCATGTCCAAGGAATGATTCAACGTCCTTAACTGTCTTTGGTTGGCATGTGGTTTCTTGGATGACCCAATATTTTTTGGGTCTACCTCAATCCCTTCTTGTGAAATTTGGTGCCACAATACTGTGCCTTTCTAAACCATTAGATAACTTTTCTACCAATTGAGCCTAAGGTTTGTTTCAACACATCTTTTTAGTACCTACTTAAGGTGGTCCAGGGCTTGCTCAAATGTAACCCCATAGGTAGAGAAGTCATCCATAAATACTTTTACCCTACTATTAATTTGTATTTCAAAATACTAAGGACTAGGCATTGGAATGTTGTAGGGGCATTGCATAGATCAAATAGCAACTTACAATATGCAAAAGTCCCCCAGGGACTTGTGAATGTTGTCTTGGCTTGATCTTCTGGTGCAATTTGGATTTGGTTATAGCCACTATAACCATCCAAGAAGCTATAATAGCAATGCCTAGAAATGGTATCAAACACTTGGTCCACAAATGGCAATGGAAAATGATCTTTAAATGTTGTCATGTTCAATAGCCTAAAGTCAATGTAGACTTTCCACTTGCCATCTTTCTTTGGTACAATTATGAGTGGGCTAACCCACTCACTATTTGCAATGGGATAGATGAACCCCACCTTGAGAAGTTATTCTATTTCCTTCTTGATGATCCACTTTAACTTGGGGTTTAGCCACCTTTGTAGCTGCCTTCTTGGCCTCATGGCTAGGTCAGTGTAGATGCGATGCTAGCATATCCTTAGATCAATTCTAGTTAGCTTGGGATATGACCAAGCAAAGGCTATTGGCCACTTTTTGAACACCTGTAACAGTTTTTATTTTTGTTTAGGAGTAAGATTTGCATTGATTATAACCAACTTGCCATTATTTAAAAATGCATACTCCATGCTGGCCAGTAGAGTTTTAAGCTCTAGGGGCTCCTACTTGAACTTATGATGGATTTCCACCTCTTCCCAATAGGTATCATTGTCTTCATGATTCGAGAGTTGGTGATGAACTTGCTCAAGTTCATCCATGCCTTTGACATAGGCACATGTGAAGCTCTTAGTGGGTTCTATGCATAGTGTGCTACTATTTGAGTCAATTTTCAATGATAGGGTGCACTCTTATTTTTTGGTTGCTGCATATAAGCACCTTTGGATATTAGTTTCATGTGCACATTGATTACATGCCTTGATGAATGTGCTTTTAATGGACCATATTTTCTGCATGCAATTGCACCTGTTATCATTTTACACAATGCATGAAACATGATTTCTCTCTAGATTTTCAAATTCATTTTTGTTTGAGATGTCCAAGGATAGGTTCCTTATGCCCATTTGCACATCAACCATGCTTAACCAAGCCCTTCCCATAATCATGAGGAAGTCACCTTTGTAGTTCTCAACCTTGATCACCAAAAATCTAGCAAGATACAACCACCCACTAACTCTAGTCACAATGTCATCCACTAACCTCAAATGGATAGTGATTGACTAGTCTACAAATTCCAAATTAATATTGCTCTTCTTTAGAGGTGGTAGGTTCCAGGCCTTGTACATGTCATAGGGGATGAGATTAACATCAAAACCAGAATCAAGAAGAGCCTTGAATGGCTTAAGTCTAGTGATCTACAAGTAAATAAGAGGACTTCCCAAGTTAGATCGTTTCATGGAAAGGTTGCCAACCTTGATCCAATTAGAAATATCATGAGTTAACATCACAGTATAGATCTGAGGTACCGTTTGGTTTGAAGGGCACTCAAATGTATTTGATGCAAAGATGACGGTGTTGGAGATATACGGCAATCATCCACATTAGATTGTGAGGGTTTTGGAGGACTATTAGCTTAGAAAAATGATAGTTTCCTAGAATGATTATCTAAACCACTTGGCTAGAAGGCCAATTATAAATTCATAGCCCTCGTAGCATTTTGTTGCTGCAGCTATGGGGGAATTTCACCCTACACGGATGGAGCAGGAGGTAACTAGGTAGAGGGTAGAGGGATGTGTGTAGATGGATGTAAAGGGTGGTATGGATATGGGTGCTCCTCTTAAGTAGATGGTGAATGAGTTCAATGGTACTCTAGAGGGTAATAGTGATGTTGGAATGAGGCATGGATTGTAGAGCTTCATGGAGAAATAGGTTGCTAAACATAGTACCCATATGGATTTGATTGCCTATAAGGGTACTACTATCTTGGTGATGTCATTCCCCATGATTAGGATTGGTGCCACTATTGGTATTGCTCATATGATTGTGGTGGAGCTCCACTTGGATAATAAGATTGTTGTTGATGGTGGAACTACCTTGGATTACCTTGAGGATAAGGCAATCATCTAGGTGCTTACCTATATGCTAGTTGAAGATTCAGCATGTACATCCCAAAATCTTGTAAGTATGACACCAAAGGGCAAGATCCCTTCAAATGTTCATATTGACAAATGTCATAAGTAATATCATCGTCAGATTCTATCTTCACAACTTCTTATACTATAATAGCTTTTTCCTTACCTCTCTAGTAGACACTTTTAGCTTCTTTCTACCTCCTGTGGTCACAATCACTATTTTGCTCTTTGGATGCTTCAGCAATCTTTATAGCAATTCATCCAAAGAGTCCCATAATTTTTCAACCTTTACCAAAATGTTAGAAATAGATTTTTGAATAGGCAAGATTTTTTTATTCACCATTTCATTGAGTGGTAACTCCTCCTCATCATAAAATCAGACCTCCCTTTTCCTAACGAAAGGATCCCTATTATATTCTACTGCACTTTTCTTTTTTCGTAACTCAACTTCTTCTTTTACTACCTACTCTATCAGCCTTTGTATTTGATGAGCTCTTAGTTCAGATAGTCTCTCTTAGGCATAAACCCCAAGAGTTCTTCTGGTTTCTCCTTTAAGTCCATATATGATGTGGCAAAGTTGTTCCCTCTGAGAATAACCATGGTAAGGGCATTAGTGTATGAGAGAATAATATTTGCCTATGTTGGCATCCAAGGGTTCATGTGTGCCTTATTTCTGGCTTTCAATTTTCCTTCTCAAATTAGACACCCTAGAGTATGTATAGTATTTGTCATTGAATAGCACTAACATTGTACTGCATCAATAGATAGATTTCATCTCTATGGACTGATACCAACTTTTAGCCTCTTTGATGATTATCCTAGGGAAGAGTTTGATTTTCTGCCAATCATTTTCAATGTTTTGTGAGGCACAAGCATTAGGAAAAGCTTGTAAATGCATATGTGGATCAGAGTTATATTCCCCATCAAATCTTAGCATATTGTTCATGTCTAACTGCTTGATCTAACCATCTTTCGTATGCCTAGTTGGAATCTTAACTGCCTCTACAATGTTAAGCATGCTACAAGTGGCCAACACAGGCTCATCATCATCATTATTGTGTTGTCATCAATGATGTCCTCTATTACCCCTTTGATTATTGTGGGCATGGTGGTCAATATTATTATTCAATTGCACACCTCCTTCATGATTATTCTTTCTATGAAATCTTTTAGAAGTAGAAGAAGAGGAAGAAGAGGATGCAAATGAAGAGGATGAATAGGGAGGAGGATTTCCACCATTATGTTGTTTGTCAATTCCCCTTTAGTTGTCACAACCACATTCATCAAATTTCTTATTATCTTGATGCTTTTCTGAGTCCCCATCGTGACTACCATCTTTGCTTGAACCTAGAATGTTAATAGTATAATGTAGATTCAAGTTCACAGCCCCAACATCAGTAATGAGGGGTGGATAATTTTTATGTTGGAAACCTTCAAAGAAAGGGCCATCATTAGCATCTTGGTTTAGTAGGAACAAAGGGTTGGTGAATCATTTTTCCTTCACATGCTCATGATGTTTCTCTTGATGTTGATCTCTCCTATGTTGTGTATCAGTGACATGGTAGTCCTAGAATTCAAAATCCTACACAATGCACTCCTCTTGAAGATCATGCATGCCTAACTTCTTAAGTATTTGAAGTAGCATCATGGGCATAGATCAATTGAGAGGCATTACAATGTTGCTTTCCATATCACACCATCGCAGTTGCTAATCCTAGTGTAGGATGAAGGTGAAGTCAAGCACATATTCATCTAGATGAGTAGATACCACTTTGCACTAGTGTGGGACCGATGATTTGACATCTTCATGCTTGTGAGAAGAAGAAGACATTTTGCAAACAAGTAAAATATCAGTGTGCTTTTTTAATTTTATGTCATTTAAGAGTGACATTGACCTTGGGTTCATCCAACAATATTAATAATGTTCACTAATCCTAGATAGCACATGTTTCAACAAATAGGGTCCTTAGCAATGGTGCCATTGATGAGTAGTTGAGGTATCCCTATGCCTAACCATAATGATGAAGTGCTTGATGGTCAATGCATTTACTAGGCTGTGTATATAGGACCCTGTATATGTGGCCTTGTAGACACAGCCCCATATACACGACCCCATCGATGCGGCCCCATTGACGCATCCTTCCATGCATCGACGTGGCTCTGTTTACGCGTAGCCTATTTCGACCTATAAATAAGTGGGCTCCTACCCCAATTAGGAACCTTTCTAGTAGTTGTAGCGAAGCTCTTACATTTTTTTTTTTTTTGTAGGAGTTAGATTATTTTCCCAAGTGTATGCCCGCAGTGTGATGCTTGTAATTGTACGGAACCTTTATTCAAGTGTGACGTACTTGGACATGTACATGATTGGCAATAAAGATCGAGATTATTTCATCATTGTAGCATTCACTTAGTTTTAATTATTTAATTCTTATTGTTAATTATTATTTTTATTTATTGTTTTCTTAGTTAATATTTCTTTATCATTATTTACTATTCCTGTTGTTAACTGCAGAATGAGTACGACTTAATCACGAGTATTTAAGTGTGACTACTTGGTAACCCAGTAGTGTACCTAGGATCTGCGCTTGGTAATCCCAGTAGTAGTCATGCACAAGGTTCAAGATGTGTACAGATGATTAAGGAACAGATGCTCATTACACTTAGGCTATCTTAGACTCATTTCCTATTGCTCATTAGTTTAATCAATATTGTTTTCCATTGTCTCTAGGAGTAGCATTAGTTTAGGATCACATCATACGCCTCACTCTAGACTAAACCATACATGACAAAGAAAATACTAGTCTAGGTGGGAAGACAACAAACTGTGATCAATGTGTAACGATCTAGATACAACAACTAGCTTGTCCATGGAGTTCAACCAGATCATGCATGAACGCTCTATTTGTATGGTTCAGTGTAGGGTTACCTCGCCACTCATCATTGGCACCGTTGCTAGGGATGGTGCTAGCTATTTAGATTAGTTACATCATAAAAGATCACTGTAACAAATCCTTGACAATATATCTTTCAAAAAAATAATAATAATAATTGTAATTAAATCACACAAAAATTTACAACCATGTCTCTCCTACAAGACTATAATAATATCACATCTAGTGAGGAAATTCATTGGCAAACCAACGAATATTATGACAATGAAGATTGGAGTACGCAACCTGAGGTGGAGATTTCTTATAAACATAAACGAATACAACATCATCCCAATGCACAAAAGCATAACTTACCTGGTGACAATGAACCCCTACTAGCCACTACAAGCTTAACAAAAATACAAGAGGCTGTTCGAATAGCCCGCAAGCTTCATAAGGAAATTTGTCTACCTGTGCTTGACTTAAATAACTTTCCCAAGTTTTCAAGAGGCTATGATTTAGATTTGCAACAACATTTACAAGCCTTCTATGATGCCTATACATGGAACAATATTGATAATGGGTGGCAAAAAATTAAGCTCTTTCCTCTGACACTCGTTGGCCAAGCAAAAGCATGGTATAGGTCGTCAAAACCAAAATCAATTTGACGTTGGCCGACAATGGTAGAACTCTTCAATGAAAGATATCAAACCTATGCAAGAGTGTTAGCCTTGAGGAGACAAATCCAAGAATAGAAACAGGCATAACATGAACCCTTGGACATGGCCTTAGAAAGATATTATGCACTATTAAACAACTTCCCAAGCCATGGATTCTCCAAGGAAAGGCTAATGTACGATATCGTAGATGGACTCCGTAATGAAACAAGGGAGACCCTAGGAATGTACGCCTAAGGTCAACTATATGAGCTACGGACCCATCAACTCCAAGAGCTTATTAAGTAGATAGCAAAATAAGAAGGAGAAATAACTAAATGGGAGAATGTTGAAGGTTCTCAACAAGACCAAAATCTCAACTTAACAAGGGTCCATGATCATGAAGAGGAGAAATCAACTCACTTCAAGGAGGTAGAATCATCTTTGCCAATCCTACAATAACTAGATGAAATTGAGTCAAAGATCAATAAGATGATGGACTGGGTACAGGAAAGATATGGAGAATATGCCAACATTGTTAGAGGACAAACTATGCCAAATCGAGAAACAGGACAAGACACCATGCGATAATCAGAAAGAAGGGTTGGAGAGAATAAGGATAAGAACTCAACTGCCAATCATACGTATTAATGTAATATTTGTTTGTACGATCACCCCAAAGGTTAATGTCCAATCTTGTCACATTTACATGAGCATTGGGGAGGAATGTTACATCCAGAGTTCGTACAAAAATACTGTGTCCAACCACAGTGGCAAAAACCTTAGTCATGTGGGAGGCCACCGCCAACTAGACCATACCCTTTATATGTCCCAGCACCAAATGCTTATTATGTTCAACACCCTGTTTCTCCAACAAGATCAACATCCTCTACCTCACCTCATCGTTATCATTCTTCCAAGTACTATCCACCCATGTCCTCTCCAACAAGATCACCACCTCATGTGCCTTACACTTCTCCTCAACCTAAATATTCTCATACTTCACCCCCTTCTACATCACCACCAGCTATGCTAGAAGATTTTGCACCACAGCACCAACCAATAAACATTACTTGTGCTACTACTGTCAACAGCAATGGAGGTCCTTCACAACATCAAAGGCGTCCCTTCTTTAGACGTGATCATCGAAAGGGACACCACAGTTCAAAAACCACTGCATCTACCAACTTAGCACAAATCCAACACTGTGGTGCATCTTCCTCTTTGAAGCTAATGTCTAATGTTACCTTATCAAGGCCACCACCCAATACTCCAACAACCATGGGGCCCAACGAATATTGCCACATGGGGAGACATGTTGATCCTTGCATACCATCTTACGGTTGCAAGTACCATAGTGGGCCAACTCCTTATAAATTAACCACATCTTATAACTTGTCCCACTATGTCAACTCTAATCAATTGTGTGAATCCCAATGGGGTAAGTATGACCAGGTCCCAATATTTCCAACATGCAAGGATCCCAACCTTCCATTTATTAATTCTAGCCATGCTCAACCATTTAGCTATGGGGGGTATCCTCCATTCTAACAACACAGAATTAATAAATATTTTTCTGTTTCTTTAATTTTTCAACTTTTTGTTTCCATTTTTTCACCTTTTAATTTATTGTTTTATCTTTTTGTCTTTTTATCTTTTTATGTGTAA
This sequence comes from Gnetum montanum, assembly GCA_015680685.1. Lineage (NCBI taxonomy): Eukaryota > Viridiplantae > Streptophyta > Gnetopsida > Gnetales > Gnetaceae > Gnetum > Gnetum montanum. Next base: position 39,287 of record MNCI01001302.1, read on the forward strand.
TCTCATCTACAAATAAAACACTCATGTGGCTCGTTGGTTGAGGTGTTATTCTATATTATCAAGTCTCAGGTGACTAATTATTTGAACAACAATCCCATCACATCCACCCAACCATTCTATTAATAAGAGGTTCTCCTCTAGGTACAATGATATTCTTGTCATCATGAAACTTAAAAGTAATTTTGTGCTCATTATGCCCAAAGTGAAAAAATGATGGACTAAGAGGGACTGGCCAGGGTGTGACATCAAGGAAAATTGTGGATTCTTTTTGGTGACATCTATAGGTGCCATCATGCAGCTTGGTTGTATTAAGATCCATGTAGATCTAACAAAAAATGGGAGTAAGAGTATTAAAGGCACCTGATAAAGAACCTAACACTATTCTAGGGGGTCCCACTAGAAAGACATGCACCCATGCCTGAAGGTAGGTGGCTACTCTGGATTAAGATTACTTTAAAAAAAAAGAAAAAAAAAAGAGAGAACAAGCGAGTGTGCCAAAGCGGCCAAACAAAAAGTATGCTGCAAAGAAATTTCAAGTCACTCCTCCCTTGCACGAAATGCCAAGTGATCGTATGCCGTGTTGTCATGGTGCTCTTATGGTTGTCCATCATT
>MNCI01001302.1:40018-57578 GCA_015680685.1 Gnetum montanum
GTAATTTGTACTTGTTGCACACCACCACATCATCTTATACCCTCCGAGTATTTCATTGCCAAATCTACTCTTTCCTTTGTCATTATTTTATCAAACGTTTCCTATTACTCATTAGTTTAATCAATATTATTCTCCATTGTCTCTAGGAGTAGCATTAGTTTAGGATCACATCATACACCTCACTCTGGACTAAACCATATGTGATAAAGAAAATACTAGTCCAGGTGGAAAGACAGCGAACTGCAATCAACGTGTAACGATCTAGATACCACAACTAGCCTATCCACGAAGTTCAATCAGATCATGCATGAATGCTCGTATTTGTATGGTTGAGTGTAGGGGTACCTCGCCACTCATCACATATGAATCACAAAGTGTTCACATGCAATTCAGTCAAATTCCATGGATGCTATAGTTTCCGATGCACTAGTCTTTTAGATAGTGAACCTTGCCCTAAAGTGGTTTGTTATCCTTCCAATTACACTTGTGATGTAAAAGGTATGGTTAAGTGTAACCGAGGCAAATGATTTTTATCGTTTTATGTTTTATGTTCTTGGGTACTTCAATAAAGAGATGAAGTATTTTAATAACTAATTTAATTTTACTTAACTAGCCTTTAAATAGTCCTAAAATAAGCATCCTATCCCATTTTTCATACACATCTTGAACCCATGTATCCACTATTGGGTTACCAAGTGCTACGCTACTAGGCACACCAAGCAGTCGTACTTATGTACTTAATCTATTTAGCTTAATTAATTAAATAATTTCTTAAAGCCTAATATAGCTTAATTAATTGCATATTTAATGAAAACAATAAATGCATAAATAAAACATTTAAACTATTTAGAATGCTATAAGGTTTATCAACAAGCTCATCTTTATTATCGTACGCACTAGTGTGGTTCAGGTAAAATAGTGCTCAAATAAAGATTCATACACTCAATGAATCCTACTACGAGCACTCGGGTAAATATTCTAACTTTCAAACGTAAAAACTACAAGATTTCAACTACTACTATGACTTGAATGCCCATAAACATGACTAGGAGATCGTATATATACTTTTTTCTACAGTACTGCATTGAAGGGGGCCCGTAGATGTACCAAATGCTACATCAATGTAGCCCTATCGATGAAGGAACACCATGTAAATGGGGCCCTGTTGACAGGGGCTTGTTGATGAGGCCACATCAATGAGGGCTCGCCAACGTGACACTTTGATGCTGATAAGTCCTTTTCATTTTCTCCAAGGCATAATGATCATGAGTTAATTTTAGTTTTATGTGAGAAGAACCATATTACTTTCATCATGAAGACCTCTTATTTATACAAACTAGAGGGATGGATGATGTGGTCTCACTACTTTATATAATTAGTTATCTAATCATCCTGATAGCATAGGATAAAGACCCAATACATGGTGTTGACTTCTACATTATGACTAACAACATTATTAACAAAAACATAGTAAATATCTATAAAGCACAAAAGAAATGACTTAGAAAAAGAAAAAATTATAAAGTAAAGAAAAAATAACAAGAATTGAAAAAACATATTAAAAATTGGAAGTTTTTGAGGAAATAGAAAAATGATAAAAAAAATTGTGAAATAAAAAGTGAAAATGCAGTTATTAGTTCTTAATTTAAGATGGGGCATCTCCCATATGAATAAACTCATGGGTGAGCATTCAAAAAATGGACTACATATTTTCTTGATTATACATTATAAATTATCCATTTATCATTTTTAGTCAGTTAAGTTTTCACTTGTTAGTACATTTAACATTGATGATAATCAAGTTTCGATTATTTGGAGACATATATTCAACTTGACCCAAAGTTGTCTTCTTTTTAGAGGGTCTAAATATGTTTCCTTTCTGATTTTCTATTCTAGTTCTTAGATCTTCTTGTTTAACATTTTCTTCTAGTGTATGGTTAGAGTGTAACAAGTCCTTCTCTAAGTTTTCTGTTTGGTTCATTTTCTTAGGAAAATAGCAAATAAGTGTGGTGGATGTTTCCATACATCTTTTTGATGACTTGGTATTCTCATTTTCTAGCCACACAGTGTCTTTTAGTGTAATGGCTATTGTGTAGACATGATTTTGCATACACACTTATTCCTCAAGTTTGTTATGGGTTGGTATAGGAATCATGTTAATACTTTGAACTTTTGACCTACAACTACAACCTTTATCATTATTAATAATGCATGGAATTTTCTATCTTTTCACAATACCATGTTCAGCTTTTATGTTTTGTTTTAAAGTGGTGAGGATTGTTGACTTTTGCATAGCATTACAAGGCATTGTTTTTGTAAGAAGGAGGTTACACCATGTTGTTTTTATGCTAGTTCTAATGAGCTAGTAGGTCTACTAGTTTTATTCACATGTGTGGGAATGGTCTTAAAGAAGGAACATTTCCAAGGCTTTTGTTGAGGATTACTACCACTACTATCCCTTTGTATATTCACAACATAAATTACATTCTTCTATTGAGATTATGGTGCCAATTCATCTTGCATTATTAGTTGTGGAATATGTTGGAGGAAAGTATGAGAGTATTGAGGATGTGATGGATGATGTGAGACATGGGATGGTGATCCCATAGGAGATGTTGTGAGTTGATGGTATTCAAAAGGGTAATAATAGTAGTAAGTTGAGACATGGATAATAGAACCATTAAAAGGAATAGATTGTTCAACATAATATCCATAAGGGTTCAGCTGCTAATAGGGATATTCTTAGTTTGGTGATGGCATCCCCCAAAACTATGGGTTTTTCCATTGTTGTTGATAGTAGTCTTGAGGTTGAGGAGTAGTCCTACTTGGATAGTACTATTGGTTGTAGGACTATTTATAATTGTCTTCTTGATAAGGTAATATTCTAGGAATTTGCTTTATCATGATCTTAGGATTCAAAAAGAAATCTCTTAACTCTTGTAAATGTAACATAACTAGGCAATAGCCCTTTGAAAGTTCATATTGACAAATGTTACATCCATCCTCCTCCTCTAAATTAAACTCTCCAGCCTCTTCTACTACAATTTTTTTTCCTTTTTGCCAATAAGTGTCCTTTCCTATTTCCTTATTGTTTTTCCTATTTTTATCTTGATCACTTAATCCTACTTACTTTACCTTCTCCTTTATGCTTTTCAAGTTGATTGTAACTTTTTCATTTATCAACTCCAACATCTTATCTACCCTTGCATCAATCTTAATGATGGACTTTTGTATTGGCAAGGTTTTACATGAAATCAACTCATTAAAAGATACCTCTTCTTCTTAATCATAAATATGGATCTCCTTTTTGCAAAGGGTTGGATCCTAGTTATATTTCTCTACACTCTCCCACTTGGACAATTCTTCATCTTCTTTTGCAACATGTTCAAAAAGCCTTTGTATCTAATAAACTTTCAATTTTGATAATCTTCCTTGGGCATAGATCCCACAGGTCTTCCTCATTTATTATGAAGCCCATCTATGATGTAAAAAAACATGCTTCTTTTGAGAAAATCCATGGTCTAGGTATCTATGCAATAGAGAATAGTATCTATTCAAGGTTGCATCAATGGATTTATTATTCTCTTTTATCTTATATTTATTTTCTTAGATTATATACACTTAAATATGTTTGGTATTTCTCGTTGAGTAGCTCAAGCATTGTAGACCATTGATGAATTGAATCTACTTCCAATAATCTATAAAAACTTTTAGTTCTTTTATTAGTATCCTAGGATAGAACTTAAGCTTTTGTCACTTAATTTTATTATTTTTCAGTGTGCAAGCATCATATAAGTCTTGTAAATGATTTTGTAGATCAAAATTATAGCCTCCCTCAAATTTAGAAATGTTAATCATATGAATTCATTTGAGGCAAATTTCCCTTTGATGCCTATGGGGTATTCTGAATGAGAATTAAGAACTTAGAAGGGTGGTTAAATGAGTTTTCCAAATCACAATTTGATTAACTGCAAACATCACACCTAAATTTTACGTCATTCTCCAACTTGAGCATGTCCACACTTAGATGGTAGAATCCTTGCACACCTCAGGACTTTGTTTCTCAAAAATGTGGTTTGAAGGATATCATACCTTGTATAAGCTCTAAGCTCCACACTAGGGTGTTTCATTGCTGTGAAACCACTCAACCTTGTAAGGTCCTGACAAGCTTCAAATGTGATTTTAAGGATCCCACAACCTTTACAAAATTAAGCTCCTCTTTGCAATGTTTTGACATGACACAAATACTCAATCACGTAGGATCACAACAACTCAATTACAATGCCTTCTCGCAAGAAGCACATTAACCCTGCATGGCTACAAAAGAGAAATAAAAAACACAAGAGTGTAACTTAAATTACAGGTCCCTGTACTTTGAAGCATAGTTCTACAAACAATCAAGTAAATGATATGACAAATGAAGTACATGAGTATAATAAAATAAAATAGATAATGATTTCTTTGACATTGACAATTCTTGTTGAATTCTTAAGAGTTTGAAATCTTCTTATAGCCTTGAAGTTTTTGAAAATACCTTAGAATTCATTCATGCAATGGCTAGTGTATACATCTCCTTCGATATTGGGACATCTCTCTAAAATCAACTTCAACTCTAGGGAGACATCTCCTTTCAAGATGGGATGTCTCTAGGGAGACATCTTCTTTCCAAAGGAGACCCCTCCTATTTTTTGGAGATGTCTTCTTATTAATGCACTCCTCTCAACCAAGATGTCTTCTTATTAATGCACTCCTCTCAACCAAGATGTCTTCTGTCCCTTTGATACATCTTGTCAACTTTTGAGCTTTCGTTCTTGAGACATTATCTTATTGATTTGGCTTCTTTTCAATTCTTGAAGCATCTTCATTCAACTCGTAGCCTTCATTCTTATCCATGCTTATCCATGCTCTTATCTTGCCCATGTAGTCTCTACTTTGACATCTCTATGTAGATCTCACTTCTTGAGTTCTTATTCTTGCCTTGCAAAAGCATCACATTCCACAACATTCTATGTTCTTCATTTTCCTTAAGGTTTTGACATACCAAAAGGTTAAAAATCTCCCTCTTTTTGGTGATGTCCAAAACTTAAGAAAATAGGTGAGTTGATAAACAATAACAATAACTAATAAAAATATTAAGACATATAAATTCTAGTGGTAGCCAAGGTTATGACTAGGATAATGGCTCTAAAGCTTAAGGCACAGGGTAGAGATCGCATGAAATCTAAATGAAATCATACTATGCAAAGGAAAAACCCATCTTCATAATAATGCAACAAAACACATGATATAAAAGCATGATTTGTCCATAGCATAATCTATCCACAATACATACAACCATCAAAATACCCTCAACATGTACAAAAACCACATGTGTGTACATCATCAAACTATCCATAAATCACCAAAAACTCTCCCCTTTTTTGGACATTAGCAAAAAGGAGGGATGACCTAAGAACTCTAATCACTAACCTCTGTGGCACCTTCAAAGTCCTCATTTGAAGCAACTACACCATGAGAAGGTTTGTAAGTCTTCTCATCATCATCATCATTATTGTTATTAGTGTTTGAGACATGTTGCTCAACATCATCATCTAAAGATGGTACTCAAATAGGAGCTCTCCATGGATGAAGCTTCATTTGAAATTGAGATGAAGCTAGTGGATCTTATTGGGATGGAGCAAACTAAGAAGATGAGGATACACCCTTGCTCTGATAGGTGAGGGGATCGACAAGCCTCCATTGAGATGAAGTCCCAAAGATGCTCTCCATGACTTGTTGCTTAAAAGATCTAGGAGCATCATCCTAATGAGGAAAACCGGGTCCTTGCTGCATGGGATCAGGATGCTTCCCTTGGACACGTGCTAGTGATGCATCATGCTCCTCTAAATCAAACTCATTTTCTGAATCATAGGTCTAGCAAGATCTAATTACTACTAAATGTATCAATGGAATAGGAACATACTCCTCATTGTCTAAAATGGAAGGAGTGGTGATTTCCTCAAACTACTCCCCATCAGAAGGAAGAGGTACTCTAGCTACATCCATTCCCTTACACAAGTAAGAGAGATTTCTACCAATCATCCCTAAGGTATGATTAAATGGCTAAATCAGCTTCTTTAGGGAAGATCTCACTTGTTGATGAGTGGTAAGATACCCCTATGTCCAACCATACAAATCACAAAGCATTCACGCGTGATCCAATCAAATTTCGTGAAATTTATAGTTTCCAATGCACTAGTCTTCTAGGAAGTGAATCTTGCCCTAAAGTCATTCCTTATCTTCCCAATTACACTTGTGATGTACAAAGATATGGTTAAGTGTAATCAAGGCATATGATTTTTATCATTTAATGTCTTATGTTCCTTGGTGCTTGGGGAGAGAGAGAGATAAAGTAATTTAATGACTAATCTAAATTAACTAACTAACTAGTCTCTAACTGATTCTAACATAAGCATCTAGTCCCACTTTAGGTACACATCCGAAACCCACGTATCCACTGCTGGGTTACCAAGCACTATGCTATTAGGTGCACCAAGTAATAATGCTACTAGGATTACCAAGCGATACATGTTATGTTCAAAGCAGTCATACTTATGTATTTAATTTATCTAGCTTATCTTACTTACTTAGCTCAATTATTGGAAAACATTAAATAAACAACTAAAAGCATTGAATGCATGAATAAATATTTAAACTATCCAAAATGTTACAAGGTTTATCAAGAAGCTCATCTTTATTGTCGTACACACTATTGTGCTCAGGTACAACAATGTTTAAATAAAGATTTGTACACTTAATGACTCCTACTACAACCACTTAGGAAAATATTCTAACTTTCAAATGAAAAAACTGTAAGAACTTTGTTACACTATGATTGACTAATGCCATAAATTGGGCTAATGAGTGTGTATTTATAAGTAAGAATAGACCTTGCATTGATAGGGCTTAGTCAACGCATGAAATGATGCATTTATGGGGCCTCATTGACACATGAAATGATGCATCAATAGGGCCTAGTTCATCAGGCCCAATTGATGGGGCCTAGTCAACTAGGCCCAATTGACATAGCCACCCACAACTCATATTATCCTCATGATTGATAGGATTATTGAATGACACTAGACTTAACAAATTGACTTCACAAAATTGAATACCCAAGTATATAAATCAACACATTACAAAAATTGTAGTGTTCATGACACAAAATTCAACACTATGACATGACTCTTCAAAATTTGATGGCACTTCCTTTGATGGCATGAAGTTGATGGAGAAGGTTAAATAGTCCTAGGTAGTGGTGGCTCCTGAGGTTCTAAGAAACCTTCACCAACATCAAACACATGCAGTGGCTAAGGTGGCTATGGCTATCCTACTACTACCATGACTTCTGGTAGGAGGCGAAAGGCATCTAGCAATGCTTCATTTTTTCTTCCTTACTTTTAAGATTTTGGACTATCCACACAACTTCGTCAATGTGGGTAGGAACAAAGACATCCCAAGGACAAGAAATTTCTAAAAATAACTCCTTGGCATTAATGAACTAGGCAACGAATTACTTGAATTCTATATCAAACATCCTAACTATGTTCTATAGCTCTAAGTAATCATTCATTCTCTTAGCTAGGTTCTCGAAAGTTAATTATTGATCGATGAATCATGACCTAAGAACCTTTAGTTTAGTGTTTGCTATTTCAAGCTTTTGCTTGGTGTCCTTATGGTGTTTGAACTTGGCCTTGTATAGTAAGTACGAGCTAGTCACTTGTTTCTCAAGTTCTAACCACAACCGTCTGGCAATTAGCATCACCAAGTTTGCATAGCAGAGATTGGTTAGTTCCATATACTCTATCATTTCTTCAATCTACAACTCCTTTAGGCATATCTCTACTCTGTTGTAGGTGTCTATTCCATCAATGATGGGCTACCACATCTCTCTTCCTTGCTAGAGTTGCTGGAGGGCCTTATTTACTTTTGCCTTAACCATTTATATGTGCTTTTCATTCACTTCCTTCTACAAGCCAACCTAGTCTCTATAGTGATTTTTGATTCCTTCAAATTTGAAAGCCTCATTTTTCCAAGTAGCAATTTCAATGGCAGATTTCTGGTGTAAGGCTAAAACTTCCTCTTAAGATAGATTTTGATTCTCTGCAACCAATTTCCTTAACTCTATGTTTACCCTAATGAACTGCTCCTACTATTGATGAATGAATCCTTGCATTTGTTGGTTTTGTGCATCAACATTGCATAGGCGATGATTTTTAGTAGTCAATGATTCATTTTCTTGGCATATCTAGACCAAGTTCTTCTGAATCAAGTAGGTTTTTTCTTCAACTATGGACTAGTTGAAGATGGCTGTCACCATTTCCTCCTTAGCCTATTTTAATCTTTCTTGAAGCTACTGAAAAGCTTCATCTATGGTTTCCATGGGGATGAGGACCATAGGATCAACAAAATAGGTACATAATTCAGCAATTTCTATGTCCAAGTGTTGGTTTTATTCTTGAGTTATTTCAAGTTGTCCTTCCAAGATGATGCATTTGCCCTTTGCTTCTTGCAACTTTGATTAGGTCATAGTAATGTTGTCTAGAAAACTGAAGATATCTGGAATTGGTTGCCCAATCCACACCAGTTGGTCTAGAAACTCTTCATGCTGGATTACACTCAATCTTCTATTGACCATACTTGTAAATGTTTGCATATATTGAAGTGTAGATACATTTAGTACAAACATTGCAAGTATGTTAAGCACTTTTGTGAGTCAATCAGCAACAACTTTAGCAATAATCTCTTACCCTTAGTGCTACATCACCAATATAGTTGCCCCCTCACCCTCCTCCAAGCATACCAAAAAGGAGGTGGCATTCCTAGAGATTTCTAGGAATAAATGGTGTTGAGATAGAGACACCGTCACCTCTTAGGCACTGGGATTTGATCTTGCAAGCAACTATTTTCATTGGGTAGAGAATATTGGTCCACCTCTTTCCATCTGGCTAATTTTCCAAGCCACCTCATTAAGGTGACACATCGCGGATTGATATAAAAATGGGTCTACACCACTCATTCCTGCATGCTACTCTTGCTTACGCAAGAGCTACTCTCAAATTTCATGCAAGCATTCAATGGCTATGTAGGCCTTCGATGTTGTTTCTTGAGTAGGCAGTGGAGATGGTAGTTGTTGCTTCCCTTCTTTACACATGGTAGGTGTATTTTTCTTTTATCATTTCAGACCATGAGACAATGGGAGTATGTCTGATCGTGTCATTTTCATAGCAAATGATTCCTACCCTTTTGAAAAGTTTTCGAATGAGGCATGGAAAAGCCAAGGTTTTCCTTCCATGTTTGTTTTTATTAAAGCACTTCTCAATCTCTAAATATATTAATTGTGAAAGGTTTACCAAAAATCTCTCGCTTAGAGTGGTACATGCTCAAGCCGAAAAGGCAGTCACCTTGCTAGGCCTTATCGTCAGGTTAAGGTGATAGGTTGTTATCTTAAAGTATACACATTTCACTAGTGTGAGTGTGCCAAATTCCTTACAATCAACCTCATAACACTACTGGGTCCACTCCTTTTTGGCCTCAGGGTCAGCTTGTATCGACAACTCTGCCAATTGTGTCCCTATGTCACGCAATCCAAAAACTTGTGCAACAACATCAACTAAGTAGGACACCTGAATGTCCTTGATCTTTATTGTGGAGCCTACCCTTATGTTGTTCCAAAAGAGGTATGTCTCTTCCATGTACCACTTCCCACTAGAAGTGATGATTGGCCACATGGAAGAGGTTTGCAATTGTGTTCTCACTTCTGCTAGAGCATGTTCTAGAAATGGCCCAAAGTTTAGTTCTTCGAGAACTAAGTGTTGGATTTCACGAGGCTTGATGGTGTTAAGGTAGGCTTATGTGAGTGTAATTTTTAGCCTTAGTATGGGTCCTAGTGCTTCCCCACACTATGATTATTCTATTTTAACTTCTTCTTTGGGAATTTTTTGAACAAATTCCACTTTAGGCTCCTCTTGAAGAAGTCTTGTTGCATGGGTTACTTTTGGTTGTTCTTAGAGCTATTCTTGTTGATCCCTTCCAGCCCTAGGTTGTTTCACCCTTGGTTGTGATGGTCCTTCCTCTTGTGGTCATTTCAGTCTTGTTGCCATTTGTAATCACAACATGATCACAGGTCAGCAATTGTGGTGTAACATGAAATAATTTGGAATTCCTTCTCTCCTTGAGACAATTACACTTGGCTAAGTTGTAATTATTGCTAATGTAATCAATTTTAATCATTATTTTGTTTGTATTTTAATGTTAATAGGTCATTTCGGAGGGTGTTGGAAGGGTTAACCCTCAAGAATTGATGATTTCATATGGTTGTATTCATTATTCCCTTTGGGAAAGTCAAAAAAAGTTTTGAAAAATTTCATCAGAAACCTTAAGGTTCACAACCCCCATGATCAAAAGCTTACCTCTAGTAGCTATAGGATCAAAGAACATAGTGATTTGGACAAATGGTTGGCACGTTATGGGCTCTAAAATGTTTTGGGCTCTGAAAAATGGCAAAAACTCCTCTCATATTAGGAAGCAAATGTCAAAAAATTACGAAGTCTCAACAATATTTATAGAATTTTTGGCTTGCGTAGACTGGGCCTAGTCAATGATGCCCAATCAATGGGGTTGGCTGCGTCAACTAGGCCTAGTTGATGTGGCTATTGACCATTTTTGGCTTTTGTTGACTTGGTCAAACTTCCAAAATGCAAGGAATTTTTGAGTGAAATTGGGGTCAAATGGAAGCCCAAAAAAGCCATGAACATAACAAGAATAGTATAAGAGGGTTTTGAAGCTTAGAAAATTGAGAAAATATTTTGATGAATGAATTTAATGAAACTAAAGGAGCACAAAGCAAAATACATCATGGAATATGCAAAAGATAGGATTATAGCAATGTCTATGATAAAAGGCTTAACTATCCAAACCAAGAGATATGCAAGTGGGTCCTCCCCATAGCAAGCACATGCCCTTTTTGCCCTTGCATGACCTCAACTAAGGAGTGTGTGAGCCCCAACCTAAGAGTATCTATCCAAGAATTCTAACACATCAAACTAAGACATCAAGCATAACATAGATATTGGCAATGAGGTGAGTTGTGGCAGCATAGATGGATGATAGAGAGGGTGTAATGGAATCCCAAATTGAGGTCATAAGAAGTCCCTTGTGGATTTTGTGTTTAAAATGGCCTAAGAAGATCCATCCTTAGTCCAAACCAAAACCAACCTCTTTCAATGACTTCGCATCACCACGCCAAGACCAATCCACCCCCTTGAGACACAAGACTGCTCCCATAAAATAACCACCATTTCATCAAGAGAAGAAAAGAGAAGTAAGAAGTGTGAGAAGGCCTTAGTTAGAGGGGACCTTCAGGCATGGGTAACATTTCTTTCTAGTCTCATAACTAGTGCTTGTAGCCCATTTATTTATCTAAGGGATGCGCTTTGAGTTTCCATCATGTTTTTTTTTTTGTATCTTTTTTTTTCTTTTGGATGGAAACTAGACCATGCAAATACTTTATTTGACTTCCTATTAGTGGTTGGAATGGAACAATAAGAAGTCCATGAAAAAACACTCAAGCATGTAGAAGAGTACAAAGAGTATTGAGTCTCCTTGAAGTCACACCCAATACAAACTGTTGAATCCTTTCCAATTCTAGAAATAACTAAGGTCATTAATTGATTAAAAGTTTCTTTAATGAAAGGGACCTCAAACTTCCAAAACAAGGAAAACCATAAAGTTTGTTGAATGGGTGGATGACGTCAACTCACTACCTGTTCCATGAAAAATAAACCATGTCATAGTCATCAAACATCAAAATTCAAAAATAGAAACTAGACATTGACAATCATAACATCAAGCACAAATCATCATTATCACACAACAACAGTGGCACTATGACCTACGATAATAAAGCACTTTTATTAGCAAAAATAATGAAAAGTCACACTCAAACCAAACTAAGTAAACTATATAAGAAAGTGTAAATTATCTAAGGAAGATTCAAATGTACTAACCATGGTGCAAAATAAAAAATGATGTAAAATGGAAAAAAATAACTTGTAAAAATCAAAACTTTGTAAAATTAATAACTTGTAAAATTAAAAAACATGAAAAACAAAACATAGAAAAACTAAGAAGCCATCTAGATGGTTAACATGGATGGCCATCTCCCCCACAACTGAGTTGTAAGAAAGAGATCTAAAAAATTGAATGTGGTTGTCCATCCATTGAGGTGGTAGTTGCACTGGCTTGTCTTAATTCTAGAAAAGGTTTCACTTATTGAATGTTGACCAACTACTTTCTATTTGGGCTCTCAAGTTTGTAGATTAACATGGCCCCAGAGGGAAAGGTTTGATCAATTATAGAAGGTCCCTCCCACAACATTTAGAACTTCATTTTTTGGGGTACATGTGTGGGATTCTAAGAAAGAACCTTATCTCTCAATTGAAGTTTTACTTTCTATATTCTTAGATCATGATGTTGCATGTTGAATGCCTTGTGCACTTCATTTAAAGGTAGGGCCACTAATAGGTTCTCATCTAGCACATTAAGGTTGATTAATCTTTCTCTTTGTGCTAGACTCTGGTCAAGATTCAGATTGCAAGCTATTAAGAGTGTAAGGAGCTTGGATTGAATTAGGAGTGTTGGAAGTTTTCTGTACACTAGCTCATAGGGAGAGTAGAAAATAGGAAGTTTCCATGTTGAGTAGTAGGCCTAAAGGGCATCATTGAGTTTTGTGCTCCAATATCTCCTATATTTGCTTATGATCCTTATTAGGATCTTTGTAATCTTCATGTTAGTTACCTCTACTTGACCATTGGCTTGGGGGTGATAAGATGTTGTTAATTTATGTTCAACCCCCAAGCTTTCCATTAAGTTTCTAAAAGTCACACTTATAAAATGAGTTCCATTGTTAGAAATCAATTTGTGTGGCATCCCAAACCTATTTACAACATGTTGTTGTACAAATCTAGCAGCAGTAGATGATGTATAGTCAATAATGATTGTTGCTTCTGCCCATTTGGTGTAGTAGTTGACTACTCTAATGATATATGCCTTTTCATTGGACATGGGTGTGATGGGACCTATGAAGTCTATGTCCCATATGTCAGAGGGCTCTAGTGGTTGAATCCATTATTGAGGATCCTCCATATGCATAATCATGCCATCATCTCTTCAATAGCACTCACAAGATCAAACAAACTAGTGGGCATCCCTGAAGATTTTAGGTCAATAGTATCCTGCCATCAGGATTTTTATGGTTGTGCATCTCCTAGCATAGTGGCCTCTACAAGGACCTTCATGAGCATCCTAAAGAATGCATAGTTGATCTGCATCAAGGACATACCAATGAACTAGGCCATTGAAGCATACCTTGTAAAGGTCTCCATTGATTTCCATGAAGTAGTTTGGATAATTAAGAAACTAGTATTTCTTCCTAAAGTCCAAACCTTGTGGCATCTCCTGGGTGGGAAGGTAAGTAAGGATGCCATCATATCATTTTATTTCTATGGGCACTTGATCATTTATTGCTCCTATAAAGAGGAGTTCATATGGAAATTGATTAGAGAGTGGACTCTCCTCCTCTTTGTTATCCCATCTTAACCAAGAGAGATGATCGACATCCACATTCTCAGTCCCTTTTCGATCTACCATTGTAAGATCAAATTCCTATAAGATCATGAGCCACTATATGATATAGGGACTCACCATTGACTTATTCATCAGAAAGCGGATGGCACTATGATCTATGTGTACAAATACTTTATAACCAAGCACATAGTGCCTAAACTTGCTAAGAGCATACACCACTGTCATCAATTCTTTCTTAGTTGTGGTGTAATTCAATTATGTACCCACAATGCTTTGGCTTACACAATGGATATAATATGGACATTTTCTATCATTCAACTATGTAAGCATAGCTCCCAAGGCATAATTAAATAAATCTATCATTATGTGTAATGGTTTGAACCAATATGGTGCTTGTCGAATTGGAGTTTCTACAAGTTTATCCTTCAACTATTGGAATGCATGTTCACACTCCTTAGTTCAAATAAATGGTGCATATTTCTTTGTAAGCTCAACCAATGGCTTTGCGATCTAAGAAAAATTCTCTATGAATCATCGATAGTAGCTAATGTGTTCAAGAAATGATCGAACATCTTTAACTGTCTCTTATTTCCATGTCATTCCTTGGGTGACCCTTATCTTCTTCAAGTCTACTTTAATCCTTTCTTATAAAACTTGATGCCCTAATACTATGCCTTCCTAGACCATTAGATGGCTTTTCTACCAATTAAGCCTAAGGTTTGTTTCAACACATCTTTTTAATACCTGCTTAAGGCGATCCAGGACTTGCTCAAATGTAGCCCCATAGGTAGAAAAATCATCTATAAAGACTTCTACCCCGCTACCAATCTACTAGTGAAAAATACTAAGGACCAAGTGTTGAAATGTTGCAGGGGCATTGCATAGACCAAAAGGCATCTTACAATATGCAAAAGTTCCCTAGGGACTTGTGAATGTTACAATTTGGATTTGATAGAGCCACTATAACCATCCAAGAAGCTATAATAACAATGCTTGGATATGATGTCCAACACCTAATCCACAAATGGCAATGGGAAATGATTTTTCAATGTTGCATATTCAAGAATCTAAAGCCGATGCACACCTACCACTTGTCACCTTTCTTTAGCACAATTATGAATGGGATAACCCACTCACTATCCATGATGGGATAGATGAACCCTACCTTAAGGAGTTATTCTATTTCTTCCTTGATGATCTATTTCAATTTGGGGTTCAACCACCTCTATAGCTACCTTCTTGGATTCATGGCTAGGTCAGTGTAAATGCGATGCTAGCATACCCATGGGTCACTTCCTATAAGTTTAGGATGTGACCAAGCAAAGGCTATTGGCCACTTATTGACAACCTACAATAGCTTATCTTTTTATTCTAGAGCAAGATTTGCATTGATTATGACTTGCTTACCATTGTTCAAAAATGTGTATTTCATGCTGACCAATGTTGGGCACTAAGTGATCTGAACTAAGGGTTGTATGTGTATTTTATGACTAGCTTACCAATGCTGGGCACTAAGTGATCTAAACTAAGAGTTGTATGTGCCTTAATTGTTGGGGGATGCTCCCTTTGACTTCTTCTTTGGCAGTTCCCTTGATGTTCCAACCTTCTTGTGGGCCATGATTTTGAGAAAAATGCACAAATCACTATTGTTGGTAGGGCCCTGGTCATCTCATTGAAAATGAGTCAAAAATGAAGGTTTGGGTTATATAATCATGCCAAACAAGGATTTTTAATGAAAGAGTAGACATCTCCTTTCAAAGATAGATGTCTCATCTACACCTAAAACTACAAATAGATGTCTTCTTTGCAAAATAGATGTCTTGTTCACATTGAGGGAAAACACAAGTAGACATCTCATTTTAGGAGTAAATGTCTCTATGCATATGTATCCTTTTGAAAGTAGACATCTCATAAGAGACGTCTCCTAGTAGACATCTCAACAAGATGGGGTTTTGCAAGATAAGGCATAGGGATGGCTGCCAAGGATTATAGTCTTAAAAGATACTTACAATGAATTAAAATCTTACCTCCACTTACCCTCCTTACTAATGAAAATGAAGATGCCCAGTAAGCTTGAGAATGAGATTCCTCTTTTGAGGTTTCTCTTCTCAGACAAACTTCTTTGATTTCTAAGGATTGGCTACCTTTCACAAAGTTGCTGGAGAGAGTCTTCTCATTCTCATGTTCTTTCCTTTTGATCCTTCATACTTTATTAACTTCTATGTCTATTTGAGTTTTCCTCGCTTCCTTTTTGCCCTGCAAAATTTTCTTTCTATGTGTATTTGGATAAGACCAACGAGTCTTATGATACAACCAAGTGTTCATATCATAAAATTTTAAATTGTAATTCCATTGCTTGTGTCTAAATCTCTTATAGTAATAACATCTAACCTTTCTATTATGATTAGAGTAATCAAACCTTGGAATTCCCTTTTGGTTACCTATAGTGCTAGTGGTTACCTTAATCTTTGAGATGCTTTCTTGTTTAGATGAGGCTATTGTAGATGCTTATTCTTGTTGAAAACATCCTAGACCACTTTTATCATTTGGACTTCTTCCCTATCCATGAACCATCTAGAGGGACTCTTTTTCTTTGGCCAACCTTTCATTTACAAGTTTGGTATCTGCAAGTTCTTTCTTAATCTACTCATAAGACTTGGTTAGTTTTTCATTCTCAACCCTTAGGTCTAAGATTTCTTTTGTAAGATCTAAATTCTTTATATTCAATGAAGAAACGTCTTGATCCTTGATTTTTAGTTGTTTATTCAACTTTGTATAAATATTTTGAAAAGATAAAAGTTCATACCTCTATTCCTCATTTTCAAATTCATCATCTGAGAGGCTAACATCATCATCTGTGAGAGCCATGAAAATGAGATGTGAACCTTTTATGGCCTCATCCATCTCTTCTTCACTTTGTTCTACATTATCCCAATTTGAATAGAAGTTGGTTTTTTTGCATTCATATCACTTCTATCCCTCCATTACAACCTACCATTACTAGGACATTCAAAGGCCACATGGCCCCTTCCACTAGATGTCCAACATTCTATTGAAGAACAATCAAAATTAGAATTTAAAAAATTTTTACCTCTTTCCTTACCTTTGAATTGATTAGGCCCTTGCTAATTGGAGCTCTTATTCCTTTTTTTCATAAGCCTTTGCAACGTTCTAGATAAAAGTGTTATTTCTTCTTCATTGCTCACATCTTGCTCAATAGGTTCCTTTTTCTTGGAGGAATATTTTAGGGCAATGGCTTTTCTTTTATTACTCCTTCACTTATGAGGTTCATTTCATAAGCAATAAGAGTTTTTTGAATCTCTTCAAATTTTAAAACCGAAAAATCTCTAATCTCCTCCATGGTTGTAACCTTAGGTCTAAACTCTAGTTGTAGAGTCCTAATCATTTTTATTATTATATCACTTTCAGGTAAGTCCTTGCATATACCCCTAATTGCTAAAACCAAGTTATTAGTCTTAGAAAATAGTCTTTTATCTTTTCACCTTCTCTCATTTTGAGTTTATCATACTCACTTTGTAAGACCAAAAGTTTAGATTGCTTAACAATCAATGTTCCCTCATATGTAGCTTCTAAAGTTTCCCAAATTTCTTTGGCAGTTTTACATCTAGCTACTCTATTAAATATAGATTTATTCAATGCACAATATAAACAATTTTCACTTTAGAAGCATGCATAACCTTATCTCTTTCATCTTGTGTCCACTTTATTTAGGGCTTGATGACCTTTATTGCACTATCAATGGGTAGTGTGTAGCCTTCAAGGATGGACTCCCATACTTCAAAATCCATAAAATCAAAGAAGCCTTGCATCCTCACTTTCCAATAGGTAAAGTCAAACCCATTGAACATTGGTGGCTTTGTGTAGGATGTTCCCTCCATAGTTCACTCTTAAAAGTTAACGTCGAATGAAAGAG
>MNCI01001302.1:60126-89705 GCA_015680685.1 Gnetum montanum
ATGGTAGAGAAAAAGGCTATGTGATGGTTCATAGGAACGTTGAATCGGAGGGATAGTAATAAGGAAAGAATGTCATGAAAAATAGGCTGAGGGTAAGAAATGGTGTGTGTGAGCTGTATTATAAGTGAAGATCACAAACGATTATACAAGTGGGTCCTCCCCAAAGCAGGTTTCAACCTATAATGCCCTTGTGTAACCACACTTAAAAGTGTCTGTGGGCACTAGAAGGGTTAAATGTAATCCGCAGTGATTCCACAAAACACACAAATGTAATTATCACTGGAATGAGGTAAGAATTCTATGTTACACATGACACAAGCTACAATTACACAAATAGTGAGGTGAGACGAACTATAGAAAGGGATTATAGAGATTGGAACATTATTTAACTAACCTAGGGCACAATGAATCATGCGTGTAAAGCATGATTAAGGTGTCATTAACCCATCATTCCAAGATCACAACCAAGTCCATTCCTCTGATCAGTAACACAGCATTGTTTCATCCCATGATGAACAACTATGAGAGTACCATAACAACAAGGAGTATGATCACTTCAAGAGAGGAGTGATTTTTGTTTTGTGGCACTTCCTCTTTTTTTTTCTTTTCCTTTTTTTCTTTCTTTTTTTTTATTTTTTTTATTTCAATTGCTGAATCCAGAGAAGCCGCCAACCTTCAGGCATGAGTGCATGTCTTTCTAGTGGGACCCCCTAGAACAGCATTGGATTTTGAGTGCCCTTTTTATTACTCTTACTCCCATTTCTCATTAGATCTACAAGGATCTTAGTACAACCACGTTGCATGATAACTCCCACAGATGTCACCAAAGAGAATCCTCAAGCCCCCTTGGTGTCACACCCTAATCATTCCCTCTTGGTCCATCCTTCTTCATTCTAGGTACAATGAACACAAAATTAATTTTCAATTTTAAGAATGTCAAGAATATCACTGTACCCCTAAATAGAATCTCTTATTTGTAGAGTGGATGAGTGGGTGTAATGGGCTCACTATCCACATAATTGATCACTCAAGACTCAACAACATAGAACACACCTCAACCAATGATCCACATGAGTGTTTTATTCATAG
The DNA here is from genome assembly GCA_015680685.1 of Gnetum montanum. Lineage (NCBI taxonomy): Eukaryota > Viridiplantae > Streptophyta > Gnetopsida > Gnetales > Gnetaceae > Gnetum > Gnetum montanum. The sequence continues at coordinate 61,216 of MNCI01001302.1, forward strand.
ACGAGATTACTTATAAAAAATGTAAAAGGACAAAAAGACAAAAAGACAAAAAGATAAAAAAGATAAAACAAGAAATTGAAAAATGAAAAACTGGAAAACAAAAAGTTGTAAAATTAAAGAAAATAAAAAGTGGTTATTAATCCTACTTGTTATTAGAAATGGGGATATCCCTCATAACTAATCAGTTGAGGATGGCAAGGATTAATAAATGTAAGGTGAGGATCCTTGCATGTTGAAAATATTGGGGCCCGATCATACTTACCCCATCGGGGTTCACACACTTGATTATAATAAGCATAATGGAGCAATTTATATGATGTAGTTCCTAGATAACAAGTTGACCCACTATGATATTTGGGACCGTTAAATGGTATGCAAGGATTGGGATGTTGCCCTCCATGCCTATGTTCATTGGGCCATATTATTGTTGGAGTGTGAGTTGGTGGCCCTAATGGAGTTACATGAGGCGTTGGGTTCAAAGATAAGGATGCACCATAGTGTTGGACTTGTACTGAGTTGGAGGATGCAGTGGCCTTGGAATTGTGTTGTCCCTTCTTAGGGTCATTTCTAAAGAAGGGACGCTTTTGATGTTGAGGAGGCCTCTCACTGCTATTGGCAATAGTAGCACAAGTAACGTTCGTGGATTATTGCTGTGGTGCAGACACCTTAGGAATAGTTGGTGGCGATGTATAAGGAGGGAAAGGATGAGAATGTTGAAAGTTATGAGGAGTATAAGGTGCATAAGGTGGTGGTTTTGTTGAAGACATGGGCTGATAGTATTAAGGAGAATAATAATAATGTGGTGAAATAGAGTATGTTGACCCAGTTGGGGAAACAGGATTTTGAACTAGATAAGCATTTGGGTTCGGATGATATGAAGGGTGTCTCCAGTTTAGGGGTGGTCTCCCCCATGACTGGGATTGTTGCCACTATGATTAAACACAATATCTCTGTATGAACTCTAGATGTAACGTGTTTCCCCAATGCTCATATAAATGTAACAATATTGGGCATTAGCCCTTGGGGTGATTGTATAGGCATATGTTGCATTCATACATATGATTGGCAGTTGAGCTCTTATTTTCCTTATCCCTTCTTTCTGATTGTCTAATGTTTTGTCCTGCTTCTTGGGTTTTCAAAACTCTATCTCCAATAATATCGATAAATTCTCCACACTTTTTATACATCCATTCCAACATCTTATTGATCTTTGCCTTGACTTCTTCTAATGATTGTCGTACCAACAAAGATGGTTTTTTCTCCTTGTGATAGGTTGATTTCTACTTTTTATGATTATGGACCTTTGTTAAGTTGAGATTTTGGTCCCATTGATGTTTTTCAACACTCTCCCATCTAGCCATTTCTCCTTCTTCTTTTGCTACCTGCTTAATAAGCTCTTGGACTTGATGGATTCGTAGTTCATATAGTTGACCTTGGGCATACATTCCTAAGGTCTCTCTTGTTTTATTATGTAGCCCATCAATGATATGGTACATTAGCATTTCCTCAGAGAACCCATGGCCTAGACAATTATTTAACAATGTGTAATATCTTTCTAAGGCCATGTCCAAGGGTTCATGTTGTGCTTGTTTTCATCCTTGGATTTGTTTCCTCAAGGCTAACACTCTTGCATAGGTTTGATATTTTTCATTAAAGAGTTCTACCATTGTTGACCAACGTTGTATTGAATTTGGTTTTAACGATCTATACCATACTTTTGCTTGGGCAACGAGTATCATAGGGAAGAGCTTGAGCTTTTGCCAACCATTATCAATGTTGTTCCATGCGCAGGCATCGTAGAAGGCTTGTAAATGTTGATGCAGATCTAAGTCATAGCCTCTTGAAAAGTTAGGGAAGTTATTTAAATCGAGCCTAGGTAGACGACTCTCTTTATGATGTCTACGTGAGATTCGAACAACCTCTTGTATTTGCGTTAAGCTTGTAGTGGCCAGTGGGGGTTCATCATCATTAAGTAAGTTATCCCTTTGTGTGTTGGGATGATGTTGCCTTCATTTATGTTTATAAGAAACCCCCACCTCAGATTACGTACTCCAATCTTCATTATCATATAATTCATTTGTTCTCCAATGAATTTCCTCACTAGGTATGGCATTATCATAGTCTTGTAGGAGAGGCATGGTTGTGTAATTGTGTGTGAATTTATGTGTGACTTTTAATAATTATTTTTTTCTTAAAAGATATATCGGTAATTCCCATACAGCAACCTTGTATGATATAACTAATCTAGATAACTAGCACCATCCTCGGCAATGCTGCCAATGATGAGTGCCAAGGTACCCCTACACTCAACCATACGAATATGAGCATTACACGTGCGATCTAGTCGAACTCCGCAGATGAACTAGTTGTGGCATCTAGATAGTTAGCCTTAGGTCGCAGTTCGCTATCTTCCCACCTGGACTAGTATTAGCTTTGTCACGTATGGTTTAGTCCAAAGTGAGGTATATGATGTGTTTCTAATCTAGTGCTACTCCTGAAGGCAATGGAAGATAATATTAACTAAGCTACGAGAAAAAGGGTGAGAGAATCTAAACTAGCCTAAGTGCGATGAGCATCCTCTTCTTGATTATCCATACACATCTTAAACTTCGTGCATGAAGACCACTAGGATTACCAAGCGCAGATCCTAGGTACGCTACTGGTTTACCAAGTAGTCACACTTAAATGCTCGTAATCAAGTCATACTCATTCCACATTTTAACATGAGTTTAAGGGTGAGAGATATTAACTACGAAAGCAGTAAATAAAAATTAATTAAATGATTAATCTAAGTGAATGCTGCAATGATGAAGTAATCTCAATCTTTATTACTGGTCATGTGCGTGTCCAAGTACGTCACACTCGAATAAAGGATGCTATACAATTACAATCACCACACTGCGGGCATACATGGAGAGGAAAAGGGTTGAGAGAGAGAAAATGAAAACTAAAATTAAAACTAACTCTAAAACTAACTTAAAGCTGACTATTGGATCTATCTACCTCTTATTTATAGATGAGGAGACAAGCTACGATATCGCGTCGGCAATGAGATCGTGCATGCGATATCGTGGGTGCGATATCATGGCTGTCAGCAAATTCATGACTCGTCATACCCCCACAACTGAATGAAAACTCATTGGTGTGATATCTTGGGTGCAATATCGTGGGTGTGATATCGTGGCTATCAACAAATTCATGACTCATCAAGAGTGTTTTAATGTTGCACAAACACTCAATCTCATAGGATCCTAACAAGTTCAATTATGATGCCTTCTCACAAGAAGCACATCAATCCCACAGGGCTACAAAAGAGAAACAAAAAACACAAGGAAAGAGTGTGACTTAAATTATAGGTCTTTGTACTTTGAAGCATAGTTATACAAACAATCAAGTAAATGATACGACAAATGAAGTACACAAGCATAATAGAATAGAATAGACAATGATTGCTTTCATGTTGAAAATGCTTACTAAATTCCCAAGAGTTTGAAGTCTTCTTATAGCCTCAAAGTTTCCAAAAATACCTTGGAATTCATGCAATAGCTAACTAATAGCTAGTGTAGACATCTCCTTCAATATTGGGATGTCTCTCTGAAATCAACTTCAACTTTGGGGAGACATCTCCTTTTAAGATGGAATGTCTCTAGGAAGATGTCTTCTTTCTAAATGAGATGTCTTCTATTTTTTGGAGATGTCTTCCTGTGAATGCACTCCTCTTGATCAAGATGTCTTTTGTTCCTTGGAGACATCTTCTCAACTTTTAATCTCTAGTTCTTAAGGCATTCTCTTGTTGATTTGGCCTCTTCCCAATCCTTGAAGCATCTTCATTTGACTCATAGCCTTCATTTTTATCAATTCTTGTCCATGCTCTCATCTTGCCCATGTGGTCATTTCTTTAACATCTCTTTGTAGATCTCACTTCTAGACTTCTTATTCTTTCCCTACAAAATCATCACATTCCACAACATTCTATGTTCTCCATTTTCCTTAAGGTTTTTACATGCTAAAAGGTCAACAGTGACTACATCCTTGATCTCTATCACACTTCTAGTAGCCAACAAGGGTTCTTCATCATCAAACATGCTATGTTTATAATCCCTATATCTATTTCTATTTGTTCAATTGTGATGGTCTCATTTATGCTCCCTTTAATGCCTAACATCTTGTCATTGATCCCTACTTCTATCTCTATCTTGATCCCTGAGTGTAGCTCTATCTCCATACCTGTGTTCATCTTCATTAGAACTAGATGATGAAGATGAATAGGAAGATGGTAAACTAGGAGAATTTTTATAGGTCCTATATCTTCCCCTTTGATCCATTGGTTTGTCTCTTCTAGGTTTGTTGGAGGTCTTTGGTCTTGAGGTCCTTCTTATTCTAGGACTTTTTCCATCCCCTTTAGGATTTTCCATGATAGTCAAATGTAGTATTTAAATGTAGTAAGGGTTTGAATAAGCATATGAGATCCTTGCTTGTTGTAGTGGTTCACTCCAATTCTCTTCAATATAGATCTTGTCATTACATCTACTAGTATTCTCATCATGTAATGGACTATTAGCCCTATGTAAAGAAGACATGTTTTTAGTTAATAATGTATTTGAGACTTAAAATATTAATTTTTCCTACAAGATAAATTGCTAATTCTTTTATATCAGTCATTCATAATATAACTAATCTAGATCATTAGCACCATCCCTAGGAACAACACCAATGATGAATGATAAGTGTTCTCTATACCCAACCATACAAATCACAAGTGCGTACACATACGTCAATTTAATTTCATGGATGGGACTAGTGTAATATCTATATCACTAAGTATTGACCATAAGTCATTGTCTTCCCACTTGGACTAGTGGTAGCTCTATCACACATGCTTTAGTCCAAAGTTAGACATATGATTATGGATGTTATGCAACTATGACTAAGCTATATTAAAACATGAAAATTAATTATTTAACTAATCTAACTAATAATAAAAAGATAAATTGTAAACTATCTTAAGGGTAATGAATGTTCATTCCCAACTATTCATACATATCAAAAACTCATGTATCCATTGCTAGTATTACCAAGTGTTATGTTACTAGGTGAACCAAGTAATAACGCTATTGGAATTACTAAGCAAATATTTGTTTATACTCAAACCTGGTCATGCTCATTTCACTAATTGATTAATATGCATGAAAATGTAAATATTAACTAAGTATATGGAAAGTAAATCACATTGATAGAAAATCTATTCTAAGTCATAGTGCTATAATGAATATGAATCAATCTTGATCTTATTGTCCTTCATAACATATGTCCAAGTATAATGCCACATGAATAAGATGTCATAAAATTGACTCAAATCCATGTTGTGGGCATTCACTGATTGCTTACTAAGATTATGAAAGAAAATTGCAAGAATTTGGATATACTATTCATCAAATGGTACGAAATATGTGATGGATGCTTGCATATTTATAGGCAAATAAAGACACTATAATGACACATATATGTTAATGCATTTGGCCACATTTATGGGGATGCATTAATGGGAATGCATCAACATAGCTAATTTATAGTAGATGCAACATAACATCTACAATGTAGTAACTAACTAAGATGCATCAATGGGGAAGTGTTAACACAAATGCGATGTAGCATCTACAATATTGCAGCCAACTGATATACTTGACAAAACAATGCTTGATCAGCATTTGGTTGAATATATATTTATTATCCATGAAATACATCTAATGTTTTTCCAATAGCTACATCTTCATCATCATACACAATCAAAGGCTTTTTAGGATATGTTGCCTCTAGTATATCTTCTATTCAACATACATTTTAAAAAATGGTTTTTATTTTTAGAAGTGCTCTCTCACTTTACCTTTGTCAATCACTTGTTGAAGCTCTTTCATTTTTCTCCCTTATTTAAGCCATTCCCATAACTTTTTTCAAATCACCAAATCAAGTACTTTAGCAAAATCAACAAAATAAATAAATTTTTTATTGGATTTCTTTACAACTTCTATAGAACGTTAAGAGTAACTAAGCAAACAATGAGGCATTAGACTAGTGGTTAGATACTTAACTTGGAAGCTCTATGATGAGCAGTGAGGTACCCCTACATCCAACCATATGAATCATAAAGCATTCACAGAAAATCCAGTCGAATTCTGTGAACTTTATCGTTTCCAGTGCACAAGCCCTTTAAAAAGTGAATTTAGCCTTAAGGTCAATTGTTGTCTTTCCAATTACACTTGTGATGTTCATTGGTATGGTTAAGTGTAACTGAGGCATCCAATTTTTATCATTTTGTGTTTTATAAGTTGGTGCTCAAATGTAGATAAAAGTAATTTGATTAACTAATCTAAATTAACTAATTTACTAACATTTAATTAATCCTAACATAAGTATCCGTTCCCACTTTCTGTGCACGTCCTGAACCCACGTATCTACTATTGGGCAACCAAGCACTACGCTACTAGGCGTACCAAGTAATAATGCTGCTAGGATTACCAAGCAAACACATGTTACACTTGAAGCGGTCATACCTATGTATGTATTCTATCTTGCTTAATTGCCTCATTAATGTAATAATTGAAAAATATTTAATAACAAATTGAAAGCATTTAATAAATAATTGAATATAATAAATGCATGAATAAAATAGCTAATATATCCAAAGTGCTACAAGGTTTATCAAAAAGTTCGTCTTTATTACCACACACATTATCATGCTCAGGTACAACAATGCTTGAATCAAGATCCGTACACTCAATGACTCCTACTACGGGCACTCAGGGGAAAAACTTCAAACTTTCGAATGGAAAAAATATGAGAGCTTTGTTGCTACTAAAATCTAGATTACCATAAATGCAGCTAGTAGGCAGGTATTTATAGGCAACAAATAGACACTACGTTGACGGGGCCTCATCAACGTAGGATAAGATGCATTGATGGGGCCTCGTCAATGGGATCAACTACATCGACAAGGTCTCATCAATGTAGTCAACCAACAATGACTCATCATACCCCCATGACTGAATGAAAATTCATCCTTGAGTTCTTTTACAAAATTGGGAAGGTATGGGATTATTGAACAATTTTTCTTTAACAAAACAAACTAACTAACTTAACAAAAAATGGAGTTCCCAAGTGTACAAATCAACACATTACAAAAATGGTGGTGTTCAAGACACAAAATTAAACACCATGACACAACTCTTCAAAAATTGAATAACACATTCTTTAATGATGTAAAACTTGTTAAAGAAGATCAAATGGTCCTAGGTGGCGGTGGTTCCTGAGGCTCCGAGGGACCTTCACCAGCTTCATGCACTGGTGGTGGTTGAGGTGGCTATAGTTGTCCTACTATTGCTACAACTTCAAGCAGGAAATGTAAAGCATTCAGTAGTGATTTCATTTTTTCCTCCTTACTCCTAGGATCATGCACCATCCATGGAGCTTCCCCAATTTAGTAACTTAGTAATGTTGTTTTCAGTCACATTTACTTCCTTCTATAGGCCAACCTAGTCCCTGTAATGATTCTTCACTTTCTCAAATTTTAGGGCTTCATTCTTCTAGGCAGTGATCTCAATGGTAGACTTTTGGTGCAAGGTGTGTATCTCCTCCATTGACAAATTGCGGTTCTCTACAACCAATTTCCTTAGTTTAGTGTTGACTCTGGCAAGCTGCTTCTATTGTTAATGAATGAATTCTTGCATTTGATCTCTTTGAGCATCAACATTTTGCAAGCGATGATTTTGCATTATTAATGCTTCATTCTCTTGGTGCATCTAATTCAAGTCCTTTTTAATTGAGTGCATTTTAGCTTCTACCACATACTATTTGAAGATGGTCATTACTACTTTCTCCTCAACCTTTTAAAATCGTTCTTAAAGCTGTTTGATAACTTCATCTATTGTCATTGCTGAGCTAAGAATTGCTTGTTTTGCAAGTCGGGCATGAAATTTACCAATCTCCATAGCCAAACGTTGATTTCTCTCTTGGGCCATTTCTAGTTGCCCTTCCAAAATGATACATCTACCCCTTGCATTTAGCAATTCTAACTAGGTTGTAGTGATGTTCTCTTGGGAGATCAAAGATGTCTAAAGTTAATTACCCAATTCCTACCAATCATTCCAACAACTATTCTTGCTAGGCTACATTCAATTTCCTGCTGACCATGCCTATGGACATCTACATGTCTTGAAGTGCAGATATGTCTAGTATAGACATCGTAGGTGCATTCAATGCTTCTGCTACATGGTTAGCTACCACTTTTGCCATTGACTCTTGCCCTTGGTGCTGCATCACCAAGACAGTTGCCTCTTTATCTTTCTCCAACCATACCCAGAAAGTGGCAACATTCCCAGAGATTTCTAGGAACAAATGGTATGTTGCTAGTGACACCATCACCTCTCAAGCTTTGGGATTTGACCTTGAAGGTAGCTACATTCTTTGGGCAGAGAAAATGGGACCACCCCTCTCCATCTAACTCACTGTTTGGGCCACCTCATAAAGGTGACTTATCATTGGCTGATACACAAATGGATCCAACCCACTCGTTCCTGCTTGTTGCTCTTGTTTGCTCAAGAGCTGTTCTTGGATTTGATGCAGATGCTCAAGGACTGCATGGGCCTCCAATGTTGTCTCCTAAGTGGGTGGTGGTGGTAGCAGCTCCCCTTCTTTCATAATTTTTGCCCATTAGGCCAGGAAAGCATGCTTGAGAGTATCATTAGAATAGTGAACAATGTCTACCCTTTTGCAAAGTTTTCTCATGAGGCATGGAAAGGGTAGGGTCTTCCTTCCACATTCATTTTCCTTGAAGCACTTCTTAATCTCCAAATAGATCAGTTGTGGAAGGTTAATGAGAAATTTCCTTCTTAGAGCAACGTATGCTCAAGCGAAGAAAGCAGTCACCTTGCTTGGCCTCATCATTGGATTGAGGTGATAGGTCGTAATCTTGAAATAAATCCACTCTGTCAATGTGAGTGCACCATACTCCTTACAGTCCACCTCGTAGCATCACTGGGTCCATTCCATTTTTGCCTTAGGATTGCTTGTTGTTGATATCTCTACCAACTATGTTCCAATGTCTAGCAACCCCATTGCTTGTGTAAAAGCTTTTGCCAAGTAGGACACTTGAATGTCATTGATTTTTACAATGGACCCTAGCCTTTGGTACTCCAAAAGAGATAGGTCTTTTCCATGTACCATTTCCTACTAGACGTGATGACTGACCACATGGGAGAGACTTACAATTATGTCTTAACATCCTCTAGAGCTTTCTCCAAAAATGGCCCAAAGTTTATTTCTTGAAGAACTTATCTTTCGATTTCTTCGAACTTGATAATGTCTAGGCAAGCTTGAGTTAGAGTGACCTCAAGCCTTGGCACAATTCCAAGTGCTTCTCCTCATTGGGATTTTTCTATAGGCACTTCCTCCTCTAGAATCTATCGAACAGATTCCACTTTAGGCTCCTCCTGAAGAGGTCCCATTACATGGGTCGCCTTTGGTAGTTCTTGGCCCTGTTCTTGCTAGCTCCTTTCAGCTCTAGGTCATTTCTCCCGTGGTTATGAGGGTTCTCCTTCCTGCAAACACTTTTGTTTGGGTGCCATCTATAATCACAATAAGATCATGGATTAGCAATCATTGTGTAACCTTAAAACAATTGGGATACCTTAAATCTTGAGGATAGTTACACTTGGCTAAGTTGTAATTATAGCTAATTTAATTAACCCAATTATTATTTATTTATGTATTATCATAAATAAATCATCCTGGAGGTTATTGGAAGGGTTAACTTGGGAAAAAGTTGATGTTTATATGTGGTTAAGGTTATTAATCATTTAGGGGACTTAGAAAAATTTCCAAAAAAAATCATCAATTTTTCATCAGAAACATTAAGGTTTCTCACCCCCGCGATAAATATCTTAACTCCGATATGCATAAGATCAAAAAACGAAGTGATTTGGATAAATGGTTCAAAAGTTATGAGCTCTAGAAGGTTTTGGGCTCTAAAAAATTGCAAAAATTCCCCATGTGTTATGAGCAAATTGCAAAAAATTCCTAATTTTGCAATGATATATATAGTATTTTTGCACTATGTCAATGAGGCCTCGTCAATGTGGTCAGCTGAGGCAACGAGACCTCATCAATGTAGCTATTGACCATCGTTGACTTCCATTGACTTTGGTCAAACTTTCAAAATACAAGAAATTTTTTAATGAAATTGGGATCAAATGAAAGCTTAGAAGACCAAGAATAGTATGAAATCATGATAAGAGGGCATTGAAGTCCATAAACTTAAGAAAATTGAGAAACATTGATTTAATGGATGAATGCAATGAGAGATTAAGGAGTACTGAGCGGTTTACGCAATGAAAAATGTGAAAGATAGGATTGTAGTGATATCAAAGGTAAGGAACCTTAATTAATCAAGCCAAGAGCTATGCAAGTGGATCATCCCCATAGTAGCCTCATGCCCTTTTTATCCTTGCATAACCTCAACTAAGGAGTCTATGGGCCCCATAGTCGATTTAATGATCATGACAAGTTAAAGACCAACCTGAAAGAATCCAGTCAAGAATCCCAACACATCAAACTAAGACATAAAGCATAACATAGAACCTGGCAGTGAGGTGAGTTATGGCAACATGGATGGATGATAGAGAAGGTGGAATGGAATTCCAAATTGAGGTCATAAGAAGTCCCTTGTGGAATTTGTGGTTTAAATGATCCAAGAAGTTCATCCTTAGTCCAAACCAAAACCATCCACTTTCAGTGACTTCACATCACCACTCTAAGACCGATCTGCCCACTCAAGACACAAGAGTGCTTCCACAACACAACCACCATTCCACAAAGAGAAGAAAGGAGAAGTAGAAAATAAGAGAGAGGGCCTTAGTTAGAGGGGACTATCGGGCATAGGTGCATGTCGTTTAAGTTCCATAACCAATGCTTGTAGCCCTTTTATTTGTCCAAGGGGTGTGCCTTGAATTTCCATAGTCTTTTTTTTTCTTAATGGAAACCACATCATGTAAGGACTTATTCATGTTGAAGGGGTGTGCTTTGAATTCCCATAATTTTGTTGTTATTTTTGTTTCTTTTTTTCTTTTTTCTTTTTTTTGAATGATGGGAACCACACCATGTAAGGACATTATTTGTCTTCCTATCATTGGGTGGTATGGAATGGTAAGAAGTTTGCAAAAAACACTCAAGCAAGAAGAAGAGTACAAAGCATATTGGGTCCCCTTAAAGTCACACCCTTTACAAACCTTTGAATCCTTCCTAATTCCAGAACTACCAAGGTCATTAATTGATTAAAAGTTTCTTTAATAAAAAGGGACCTCAAATTTCTAGAATAAGGAAAACCATAGAGTTCATTGGATGGGTGGATAACGTGGACTCACTGCCTATTCCATGAAAAATAAATCATGTCAAAGTCATCAAACATTAGAATTCGAAAATAGAAACTAGACATCGACAATCACACATTAAGCACAAACCATCATTAGTAAACAGCAACAGCAGGACTGTGTCCTGTGACAATAAAGCAAATTTATTAGTGAGAATGAGAAAATATCACACTTAAACAATAGAAACAAAATAGAGTAAAATATATAAGAAAGTGTAAAATAATAAAGAAAGTTTAAAGGTACTAAAGATGGTGTAAAATTAGAAAAATTTGAAAATCAAAAATATGTAAAATCAAAAACGTGAAAAACAAAAAGGTAGAAAAACTACGAGGCCATGGTAATGGTTACATAGATGGCCATCTCCCCCATGACTGAGTTGGCCGGAGGAGATCTGAAATATAGAACATGGTTGTTCATTTGTTGAGGCGGTATTTACACTAGCCTATCTTGGTTCAAGGAAAGGCTTCACTTGTTGGATATTAACCAACTATTTTTTATTTGGATTGTTAGATTTGTAGATCAACATGGCCCCAGAGGAAAAGGTTTGATCAATTATATAAGGTTCCTCCCACAATGTTTGAAGTTTTATCTTTTGGGATACATGTGTGAGGTTCTAGTAAAGAACCTTATCTCTTGGTTGAAGTTTTACTTTCCTGATTCTAAGGTCATGACGTTGTTTTTTGAATGCCTTGTTTACCTCATTCAAGGATAGGGCCACTAAGTAATTTTTGTCTAACATGTTTAGGTTGATCAATCTTTCCTTCTGTCCTAGGCTTAGATCAAGGTTTAGATTACTAGCCGTTGAGAGTGTATGGACCTTGGATTGAATCGGAAGCATTGGAAGTTTCCCATACACTAACTCGTAGGGAGAATAGCCAATAGAAAGTTTCCAAGCTGAACAATAAACCCAGAGAGCATTATTAAGTTTTGTACTCGAGTCCTTCCTATATTTGCTAATGGTTCGTGTTAGTATTTTTCTGATCTCTTAGTTGGTTACCTCTACTTGACCGTTGGCTTAGGGGTGCTAAGGTGTTGTTAATTTATGTTCTACCCCTAAGTGTTGCATTAATTTTCTAAATGTAGCACCTGTGAGATGAGTTCTATTATCAGAAATTAATGAACATGGCACCCTAAACCTATTCATGATATTTTTTTGTATAAATCTAGTAGCAATGGATAATGTACAATCAGTAATGACTACTAATTTTGCCCATTTTGTACAGTAGTCAACTGCTACTATAATATATGCTTTCACATTAGACATGCATGTGGTGGGACCCATGAGGTCAATGCCCCATATGTCAAAAGGCTCCAATGGTTGAATCCACTGTTAAGGACCTTCCATGCAAGTGGTCATCCCCCATCACATTGACAACATTCACAAGACTTAACGAACTAGTGGGCATCCCTGAAAATTGTAGGCCAATAGTATCCTACCATCAAGATTTTTATGGTCATGCATCTCCCTGCATAGTGGCCTCTACAAGGCCCTTCATGAGCATCGTCGAGAACGTGCAGTTGATCGTCATCAACGACACACCAATGAATCAAGCCATCGACACACACTTTGTAAAGGTGTCTATTGATTTCCATGAAGTATTTGACTTGATGAAGAAATTGTTATTTTTTCCTAAAATCCAAGTCCTGTGGCATCTCTTGAGTGAGAAGATATGTGAGGATGCCAATAAACCACATTGTTTTTTCAAGCGTTTGTTTACTTATTACTCCAATAAAGAGGAGTTCATCTAGAAACTAATTAGAGAGTAGGCTCTCCTCCTATTTGTTATTCCATCTTAAATGAGAGAGATGTTCAATGATCACATTCTTAGTTTCTCTTTGATTTACCATAGTGAGATCGAATTCCTGCAAGATCACAAGCCATCGTATAACATGAGGGCTCACCGTCAACTTATTCATGAGGAAGTGAATTGCACTTTGGTCCATATACACAAATACTTTGTAACCAAGCACTTTTCCAGCACGTACACCACTACCATTAATTCTTTCTTCATGGTGATGTAATTTAATTGTGCTCCCACAATGCTTCGACTCACGCAATGAATATAAAATGGACATTTCTTATTATCCATATATGTGAGCATAGCTTCCAAAGCATAATTAGGTACATCTATCATGATTTGGAATGGTTTGGACTAATCTGGCCCTCATAGGATTGGTATTTCTACATGTTTCTCCTTTAATTATGAGAATGTATGTTCACATTCCTTGGTCCAAATGAAAGGTGCATCTTTCTTTGTAAGTTCTACTAATGCCTCTACAATCTTAGAGAAGTTCTCAATAAATCGTCGATAGTAACCAGTGTGTCCAAGGAATGACCAAAAATCTTTAATGGTCTCTGGTTAACATTTTATTTCTTGGATGACCCTTATCTTTTCTAGGTCTACCTCAATCCCTTTTTATGAAATTCAGTGCCCTAGCACAATGCCTTCTTAGACCATGAGATGGCTCTTTTGCTAGTTGAGCTATAAGTTTGTCTCTACACATCTCTTCAGTACTTGCTCAAGTTGGTCCAAGGCTTGCTCAAAGGTAGCTCCATAGGTGGATAAGTCATCCATGAAGACTTCAACATTGCTACCGATTTGCTATTGAAAGATACTAAGGACCAAGCATTGAAATGTTGTAGGGGCATTGCATAGACCAAACGGCATATTACAGTATGCAAAAGTTCCTAAGGAACTCATGAATGTTGTCTTGGCCTACTCTTCAGGTGCAATTTGGATTTGGTTATAGCCACTATAACCATCCAAAAAGCTATAATAACAATGCCCAAATATGGTGTCTAATACTTGATCCACAAATGGCAAAGGAAAGTGATCCTTAAATGTTGTCATATTTAGCAACCTAAAGTCGATGCAAACCTGCCATTTGCCATCCTTCTTTAGTACAATTATAAGTGGGCTAACCCACTCACTATCCACGATTGGATAGATGAACCTCACCTTGAGGAGTTACTCTATCTGTTTCCTAAAGATTTGCTTCAATTTGGGATTTAACTACCTCTACGATTGCCTTCTAGGCTTCATCACCAAGTTGATGTAGATGCGGTGCTGGCATATCCTTGGATCAATTCCTATTAACTCTAGATATGACCAAGAAAAGGCTATTGACCATTTATTCACCACTTTCAACAACTTTTCTTTTTTTTTTAGGAGCAAGTTTGGCATTAATGATGACTAGTTTACCATTCGTTAAAAATGCATACTCCATTCTAGCTAGTAAAGTCTTTAGTTCTAAGGGCTCCTACTTGAAGTGATCAAGGATCTCCAAGTCTCCCCAATAAGTATCATCATCTTCATTAGAGAGTTCAAAATGAAATTGTTCAATTTTGTCCATTCCTTCAATATATGCACAAGTTAAACTGTTGGTTCTGTGCATATTGTGCTACTACCTGAATCAATTATTAGCCACTAGGTGCCCTCCTACTTTATGGTTGCTGGGTATAGACATCATTGAATATTAATTTCCTATGCACACTGATTGCATGATTTAATGTATGTACTCTTAATTGATCAAATCCTTTACATGCAATTACACCCATTATCACTATACGTGATGCATGGAATATGCTTCTTCTCAATTTTTCCTAGCTCATTTTCCTTGGATATTTCTAGAGATCGATCCCTTATACCCATTCACACGTCGACTATGCTTAACCAAGCCCTTCCCATGATGATGGGAAAGTCACTTTTCTAGTTGTCCACCTTGATTACTAGAAAATCAGCAGGATAGAACCACCCACAAACTATGCTCATAATGTTCTCTATTAAGCACAAAGAGACAGTAATCAACTAATTTGCTAATTTGCTAATTCTAGATGAATATTGCTCTTATTAAGAGGTGGTAGGTTTCAAGCCTTGTACATATCATGGGAGATGAGGTTAACTCTAAAACCAAAGTCAAGAAGAGCTTTACATGGCTCTTGTCTAGCAATCTATAGATAAATCATTGGACTTCTCGGGTCAGATCTTTTTGTAAGAAGATTGCCAACCTTGATCTAGTTAGAAACAATGTGAGTTAGCATTACAGTGCAGATCCTAGGTGGCACTTGGTTTAAAGGGCACTCAAAGGTATTTGATGCAGAGGATGAGAGTGATGGAGATGTAGGATGATTAGCTAGAGTAGGTTGTCAGGGCTAGAGAGGACTATTGGGCTAAAAGAAGGTCATTTCCTTGATCAATTATCTGGACCACTTCGTTGAAAACTGGTTGTGAGTGTATAGCCCTAGTAGCATTTCATTGTTGCAATTGTAGAGGAATCTCACCTTGCATGGATGGAGCAAGTGGTAACTGGGTTGAAGGTGGAGGTGTAGGTGTAGAGGAATATGGAGGATGATAAGGATATAGATATGGGTGTTTCCCTCGAGTACATGGTGAATATGTTCAATGATACTCTAGAGGGTAATAGTGATGCTAGAATGATGCATGGCTTGCAGAACTCTTAGGGGAGATGGGCTACTGAACATAGTACCCATATGGATCTAGTTGCCTATAAGGGTATTGCTGCCTTCGGATTGGCATTCCCCACAATTGCAGTTGGTACCACTATTGGTATTGTTCATAAGGCTGTGGAGGAGTTCTACTTGGGTAGTAAGCTTGTTGTTGTTGGTGGAACTACCTTGGATTGCCTTGAGGGTAAGGTAATCATCTTAGAGCCTACCTACGTGCTAGGTGAGGATTCAATGCATACACGCCAGACTCTTGTAAGTGTGACACCATAAGGCAACATCCCTTTGGATGTTCATATTGGCATATGTCACATTCAGTTTCATCATTAGAGTTAGACTTCACAACCTACTCTACTACAGCATCTATGCCCTTATCTCTTTAGTAGGCACATTTAGCTTCTTTTCACCGTCTACGATTATGATCACTATTTTGCTCTTTGAATTCTTTAGCAATCTTCAATGCAATTTGAAAATTTTCATCCAAAGAGTCCCATAACTTATCAACCTTGGCCAAAATATCAAAAATAGATTTTTGGATGGGCAAGGTCTTTTTGTTCACCACTTCACTTTCCTTATCACAAAATTAGACCTCTCATTTCCTGATGGATGGGTCTCTATTATACTCTTCAGAACTTTCTCTTTTTCATAGCTCACCTTCTTCTTTTGCTAATTGCTCAATTAACCTTGGAATCTAATGAGCTCTCATTTTAGACAACCTTCCTTAGACATACACCCCAAGGGTTCTTCTTGTTTCTACTCTGAGCCCATCTATGATGTGGCAAAGTTGTTCCCTCTAAGAGTAATCATAGCTAGGGCATCAGTGTAGGAGTGAATAGTATCAACCCATGGTAGCATCCAAGGGTTCATTTACTCCCTGTTTCTAGCCTTGGATTTGCCTTCCCAGATTAGACACTCTGGAGTACATATGGTATTTATTATTGAACAACTCTAACATCGTACTCCATCTTTGGATAGATTCCAGTTCCAAGGACCGGTACCAACTTTCAACTTCCTTAATGAGTATCCTTGGGAAAAGCTTGAGTTTTTGCCACTCATTCTCTATGTTCTATAAAGCACAAGCATCTTGAAAAGCTTGTAGATGTGTCTGTGGATCAGAATTGCATCCCCCTCAAATCTTGGGATATTTTTCATGTCTAGGCACTTAATCTGACTCTCCTTCATATGCCTAGTTGGTATTTTCACTACCTCTACAACGTTGAGCATACTTTGAGTTACCAATAAAGGTTCATCATCATTGTTGCATTCATGACACTGATGATGGTTTTGGCCAGCCCTTCGATTTTGGTGGTCTTCATGGTCATTGTTATTTTATTGATCACCTTCATCATAGTTGTTTTGATGGTAGCTTCCATGAGAATCGTTAGATGAAGAGGAATGTTCAAAATTAGATGAAGAGGATGAAGAGGAAGGTGGACCGCCACTACCACCATAGTGTCCACCACCACTCTTACACTTATTATGATCACCATGCTTAGATCCCTTGTTGTTGTGATGTTTACCCAAGTCCCTACCTTGGTTATCACTCTTTCCTAACACCAATTTATGAATAGTCAATCACAGGGTCAAGTTCGCACCCTTGCCATCAATAGCAGAGGGCAAAGAATCTTCATGTTGAAAACCTTCCAAGGGAGGATCCTCATTGTCCTCTTGATCTAGTAGGAACAAGGGGTTAGTGTAATGTTTTCCCTTTATAGCTTCATGGAGTTTCTCCTGACATTTATCTCGCTTACATTGTGTTTCAATGGAACAGTAGTTCTAAGTGTTGTATCCATCCATAATGTATTCTTTGTGAAGATATACTATGCCCAACTTCTTAAGGGTTTTGAATAGCATCCCGAGCATAGATCAATCAGGGGGCAAGATGATGTTGCCCTTCATATCACACCATCACATCTATTTATCCTGATATGGGATGAAGGTGAAATTTGGCACAAACTCATCTAGATGAGTCTATACCACCTTGCATTCTTGTGGGACCGATGGTTTACTATCTTCAGGCTTGCGAGAAAAAGAAGACATTTTGCAAAATAAAATGAAATTGTCAATGTGCTTTTATAATTTTATGTATAGTGGGAATGATATTGACCTTTAGGTTTGTTTGTACAATGATATAATGGTATTTAGTTAGACGTAAATAGCACACATTTCATAAACAATGTCCTTGGCAATGGCACCAATAATGAGTGATGAAATACCCCTACACCCAACCATACAAATGACAAAGCATTCACGCATGATCCAGTTGAATTTTGTGGACTTATCGTTTCTAGTGCACTAGCCCTTTAGGAAGTAAATATAGCCTTAAGGTCAATCATTGTCTTCCCAATTACACTTATGATGTTCATTGGTATGGTTAAGTGTAACTGAGGCATTTGATTTTTATCATTTTGTGTTTTATAAGTTGGTGCTCAAATGTAGATAAAAGTAATTTAATTAACTAATATAAATTAACTAATTTACTAACATTTAATTAATCCTAACATAAGTATTTGTTCCTACTTTTTGTGCACGTCCTAAACACACATATCCGCTACTAGGCAACCAAGCACTACGCTACTAGGCATACCAAGCAATAATGCTATTGAGATTACCAAGCAAACACGTGTTACACTTGAGGTATTTGTACTTATGTCTATATTCTATCTCACTTAATTGCCTCATTAATGTAATAATTGAAAAATATTTAATAACTAATTGAAAGCATTCAATAAATAATTGAAAATAATAAATGCATGAATAAAATAGCTAATCTATCCAAAGTGCTATAAGGTTTATCAAAAAACTCATCTTTATTACCGCACACACTATTGTGCTTAGGTACAACAATGCTCGAATAAAGATCTATACACTTAATGACTCCTACTATGGGCACTCAAGGGAAAAGATTCTAACTTTCAAATGAAAAAAATGCAAGAGCTTCACTACTACTGAAATCTAGATTATCATAAATGTAGCTGGTAGGCATGTATTAATAGGTAACATATAGACACTACGTCGACAGGGCCTTGTCGACACAAGATAAGATGCATCAATAAGGCCTTGTCGACGAGGCCTCATTGATGCAGTTGACCACATCAATGAGGCAACGATGACTCATCACTCTAGGTTATGGGTTCGATTTTGGGGGGCAATGCTAAGTTATATAAAGTTCTAGTTGGACTATATACCTTAAGGTGTACTTATATTTCTCTTATTTCAGGTTCCAACACCCAATAGTCAAATGGTTTTGTTTGAAACCTATATGAAAATTTACCTTAGTACCATGGATTTTTATCCTAAGTACCTAATCTTCTTTCAAGAACAATAATATAGGAACCCCAAGATATATATTCTAATTAGAACTTTATAACTTAGCATTAACCATTAAAATCAAGACCATGAATTGTTACTTTCAAGTTAAGAGCCTTACCACTAGGCTAATACCTCATTCTTATATAAAAGGAATTATAAAAGTGGTTTGATAGATCCAAAGGATCTTAATGGACACAAGTAAAAAAATCAATTTTAATTTCATGACCTTTGTATAGAAAAGTATTGCCTTACTATTCTTCCATTGCTGGATGAAGTTGAACTCAAATGCAATGTTCAATATGTGATAGATTTCTTTATGGGGGTGCTAGAACCTTGAAATAATTATAATATAAGTATACTCAAAGATATATTGTCCAATTATAACTTTTTAACTCATCATTACCCACTAGAATCGAATCCATAATTTGAAAATTTCAAATGAAAAGTCTTACCACTAGGCTAACACCTCATTATTTGATAAATTTCTTATGAATATGAATCATTATCCATTTAAATAATTCAGCATACAATTCATAATTTATAAGTTACTAACAATGAAGTGTCAACCTAGTGGTATGAGTCTTGGCTTGGTAACCCCAGGTCATAGCTTTGATTCTACTAGATAGCATTGAGTTATAAACTTCTATAAATCTTTAGGTGTACCTATGTTTCACTTATCTTGAGTTCTAACAACCCCTTAATTCACACCTTTCAATAATGAGACATTAGTCTAGTGGCATGGGTCTTGGCTTGCTAACCCCAAGTCATAGGTTCAATTCTACAAGGTAACATTGAGTTATAAACTTCTATAAATTTTGGGGTGTACCTATTGATAAATCATATTTTTCAATACTCCAATATCGGGGTGGCTGTGATATCAAGTACACGATATCAGGTACATGATATCATGGCCCAAGATAAGATATCGTACATTCGATATCGCAAGGTTACTCCCTGGTCTATAAATATAGCGCCCAAGCACACAATTGGGAGTAAGTTTTCGGTAGTCAAGTAGAGAAACTCTTGCAGTTTGTTCATTTGAAAGTTAGAATATTTTTCAAGTGCTCATATTAGGAGGTCTAAGTGTGAACAAATCTTTATCCAAGCATTGATGTACCTGAGCACACTAGTGTGTTGGCAATAAAGACAAACTCTTTGATCCATTCCTTGCAACACTTGAGACTTTCTTTCAATTACGTATTGTGATTTCATGCAATTTACATTAATGTTATTGATATAGTAATTAATTTTGATCAATCAAAAAAATCATTAAAATACACAAGTACGACCCCTTCGAGCATACATGTGACACTTAGTAGCTCAGAAACAATTAGCATTAGACAGCCCAGCAGTGTTTGCACAAAGTTCAGGATGTGTTCAGAAAGTGGGAACGATTACTTGTGTTAGGCTAAACTAGACTATAGTTCACTTAGCAATTAATCACTCTTAATTTTATTTTTGTTCTAGGTGAGTAATTTCATAAAAACACAAAATAATAAAAATCTTATGCCTCAGTCACACTTAACCATACAATTGCATTTCACTAGTGGGACTGAGAAGATAACAAACGAACAACAACTATGCACTATTTAGCTCTAACGTACTTAGTAATTATAGTCTACAAAATTTGACCAGATCACACATGAATGCCTGTGATTCGTATGGTTAGGCATAGGGGTACCTTGCCTCTCATCATTAGCACTGTTGCTAGGGACTATAGTTCTTCATGTGCTATCTAAACCCAGTGAAGCTTAGTAACCTCGTTGTTCGAACCCTAAGAGTTGAATCCTAAGGAAACAAAAATTATTATCATCAAATTAAATCTCAACTACACATTGTTTATTAACACAAAATGTCTTCTTCTCATAGAAGCCCATCTTCGCCTAGGGCAGTTTAAGTGCCTCAACAATTCCAAGTGGTATATGCTCATCCCGATGAGTATGTACCAGACTTTACCTTCATCTTACATCAAGATGAACTGATGTGGTGGCAAGATATGGAAGGCAACATTGTGTTTCCACTTGACCGATCTGTTCCAACTAATGCTTGCATGACACAGGCTTCAACATCTCCATGGAGAATACAAGATGCGAGATCTCGACTCGAGGGATTATCATCCCACTAAAGTGCAAAGATTAAGGGATCGACAACTGGAGCACCAGCACGAGCTTGTGAAGGGCAAGGGGTCAAATATATTTCCACCTCCACTTGGTCCAATTGATGAAGGTGACTACTTCTTTAGTGATTCTCCTCTCTTTAACTTTGTTTAAGGAGCCCTCAACCAGAATGTACAATCCACAATCCATAATCCAAGTTCTAGTCAAAACAGATCCAATGACAAAAATGGATCTACAGAAGCAAGTCAAGGGGACAAAGGAGATCATGATCATGATTGTGGTTGCAAGCATTGAAGGAAGGGTGATAGGAGTCAACGCAGAGCAAGTTCCCCTTCTTCTTCCCCTTCATCGTCATTGTCTTCTTCTTCATCTGGTTTAGATCATGGCCACATAAGAAATAACTATGATGGAGGTGACTGACGGGACCAGAACAATAGAAGGGACCTTTGAGATAGTCATGACTAAAGATGTGGGCAATGCAGAGAGGCCCATCATCAAGAAAGAAGGGCTAGTAGAGAACATTATAAGCACCACCATCATGGCCTTGATGAACCTCTACTTGCTACTCAAGGCATGTTGAATATTGCAGAGGCTGTGAGGATTCCAACAAGGCACATGAAGGATAGCAGGATAAAGAGCTTGGATATGAACAACATCCCTCAATTCGAGGGAGGATATGATGCTGATCCACAAAATCATCTTCAGGCCTTCCAGGATGCATGTGCTCTACAGAATATTGAAAATGACTGGTAAAAGCTAAAATTATTTCCAAGGACACTTATAAAAGAAGTAGAAAATTGGTATCGATCCTTGGAACTAGAATCAATCAGGTGGTGGAGTATGATGTTGGAATTATTCAAGGACAAATATCAAATGTACTCTCGAGTATCCAATCTAAGAAAACAAATTCAAGGGTGGAAATAAGAAAATCATGAGCCCTTGGATGCTGCTATTGGTCGATACTACTCTCTATTGCATAGGTGTCCCAACCATGGATACTCTCAGCTTGATCAACTTCACCATATCATAGACGGGTTGCAGTCTAAAACCAAGAAAACCCTTGGTGTCTATGCCCAAGGAAGATTGACAGAGTTAAGGAGATAGCTAAGGAGGAGGGAGAATTGAGAAAATGTGAAAGTGCAGAAGAATACAACAATGACCCTTCTATTTGGAAAAAGGAGGTTTGATTTTGTGACAGTGAGGATGAATTCACCAAAGATGAGGTGGTTAATTAGAAAACCTTACCATTCCAAAAATTGCAATAAAAAATCATGACTAAGGTTGATCAATTATGGGACTCCATGGACAATAAGTTTTAAGCTATTTTAAAAATTGTTGAAGAGTCCAAGGAGTAAGGTGGTGAGCATGAGCATCAAAGGTGTATGGAGGCTAAACGTGTCATATCTAATGGAAAAGGTAAAATGGCTACAATAGAAATGGCTACAGATAGTGATTCAGATGATGATGGTGGATGTGACATCTACCAGTATGAACATCCTAAGGGATGTTGTCCAGTTGTGTCACATTTGGAAGAATCTGAGGTGTATGTCTTGCATCCATGACTTGCACAAAGGCAAATGCCCAAAAGATTGCCTTATCCACAAGGCAATCCTCGATAGTTTCACTAACCACAGTAATACTATCCAAGTGGAACTCCTCCGTAACGTTATGAATTGTACCAACATTTGTAGCAATCGTAATCATGGGCATTGCCACCTCCAAGACAACAAAACCCTTACCAGCAACTAGATCCCTATGGTTACTATGTCTCCTCTAGTCATGTTGCTGCTTACCAACCTCATCACTACCTTCCTGAAACATACCAATCACCCTATCCAAGGAGGGATGCCACCTACTACCCTCATGCACCTCTTATTCCTACACCTACTCCTCCACCTCCTACACAGCTACCACCTACTTTGTCCATGCAGGGTGAATTACCTACAAAACCATAGCAAAGGAATGTTATGAGGGTAGTTAATCTGCAATCGATTAACCCATCAAGCAACTTAGAACCACAAACAAAGGAAAGACCCTTCTTTCGGCCTTGTAGTCCACCAAAGCCCTCAAACACATCAGTGGTTGGTAATCCTACACCTCAAACTTTCTCTATTTCCTCTCTATCCAAGTCCTCTTCAAATCAAAATCCTTCTTGAATCCATACTATAATGCTGACACATGCTATATTCGATTGGATTCGAGCTGGTAACCTACCTAGAAAATTAGCTGATCCTGGGAGTCCCCTAGTTTACTTGCAAATTGCTAGGAATGAGCCTTATAAAGCTCTTCTTAACTTTGGTTCTAGTGTTAATTTGATCTCACATGAGATATACATAATGTGGAACCTTCCTCCCTTGAAGAAAAGCAACATCCAGCTGGAACTGACGGACTAGTCCATCACTGTTCCATTGGGACTAGTTGAGGACATCGTCACCACCATTTGTGGGTGGTTATATCCTATTGATTTCCTAGTAATCAAAGTGAAGAACTGCAAGGGGGACTTTCCAATTATTATGGGAAGGGCGTGGTTAAGTACTATTGATGCCAAAATGGACATTAGATCTTTCCTTAGAAATATCAAAAGAAAATGAGTTTGGGAAGATAAAAAAAAAGAGAGTTCCATGTATTGGATACAGCAATTCAAGATGCCATTGTGTGCAAAAGTTATGATCAGTAAAGAAAACATCTATGTTTGCATGCAAGCAGTGTGCACCAGAAGCTGAGATTTAGAGATGTCTGTATGTAGCATCCATAAAATAAGAAGGCATCCAATGGCTAACAACTAGATCTAGCAACAATACATTATGCATGGAACCTATTGAGGGCCTAATATATGAATATGTTGCAAATATGGATGAACTCAAGCAAGTTCATCACTAGCTCTCTGAAGGAGCAAATGATGATGACAATTGGGGTGAGCTGGAAATTCTTAACAATTTTAAATAAGAGCCCCTTGAATTGAAGACACTACTGGCTAGAATGGAGTATGTATTTTTGAAAAATGGAAGGTTGGTTATCATTAATGCCAAGCTTGCTACTAAAAAAAAGAAAATGTTGATAAAAGTTATGGAAAAATGGTCAATAGCCTTTGCCTGGTCATATTCCAAACTTATTGAGATAGATCCAAGAATATGCCAGCACCGAATATACACCAATCCCACCATCAAGTCGAAACAACAGCCACAGCTGCGTTTGAATCCCAAGTTAAAATAGATTTTCAAATAGGAGATTAAACAACTCCTCAAAGCGAGATTCATCTACCCTATCACAAATAGTGAGTGGGTCAATCCACTCATGATCGTACCAAAGAAAGGAGGCAAATGACGGGTGTGCATTTCTGGCTGCTTAACATGGAAACTTTCAAGGATCATTTTTCATTACCTTTTGTTGGCCAAGTGCTAGCCACCATTTTGAGGCACTAATACTGCAGCTTTCTTGATGGGTATAGTGGCTATAACCAAATTTAGATTACATCAGAGGACTAGGCAAAGATAACTTTCACAAGTCCTTAGGGGACTTTTGCTTACCGTTAGATGCCATTTGGTCTATGTAGTGCCCCAGCCACATTTTAATGATTAGTTCTTAGCATTATCCAACAACAGATCAGTAGCGGGGTAGAAGTCTTTATGGATGATTTTTCTACCTACGGAGCTACGTTTGAGCAAGCCTTGGATCATCTTGAGCAAGTGTTGAAGAGATGTGTCGAAAAAAACCTTTGGCTCAATTGGCAAAAGAGCCATCTTATGCTCCAAGAAGGCACAGTCTTGGGACATTGCATCTCAAAATCAAGAATTAAGGTGGACCTTGAAAAAATAAGGGTCATCCAAGGAATAACCTGCCAACCCGAAATAGTCAAA
This sequence comes from Gnetum montanum, assembly GCA_015680685.1. Taxonomy (NCBI): domain Eukaryota; kingdom Viridiplantae; phylum Streptophyta; class Gnetopsida; order Gnetales; family Gnetaceae; genus Gnetum; species Gnetum montanum. The sequence goes on from MNCI01001302.1 coordinate 86,387, forward strand.
GAAGTGCGATTATTCCTTGGTCATACTGGCTACTACTAGCACTTCATAAAAAATTTTTCCAAAATCGTCAAACCGTTAGTAAAATTAACAAAAAAAAGATGCATCATTCGTCTAAACCTCTGCATGTGAAACAACATTTCAACAATTGAAGCAAAAGCTTGTTGAAACCCCCATTCTTCAAGCACCAAATTGGTCTAGACCATTTCATGTGATGACCAATGCATCAAATTATGCTTTGGGGGCAATGCTTACATAGATGGATGATCAAAAACGTCCATATTACATTCACTATGCAATCCGGAGCATTGCAAGTGCACAACTAAACTACACCACAACAAAAAAGGAGTTGATGGTAGTGGTGTTCGCCTTAGAGAAGTTCAAGCACTATGTGCTTGGCTACAAAGTGCTTGTGCACACAAATCATAGTGCCATCTAATTTTTGATGAATAAACCAACAATGAGCCCCCATGTCATATGGTGGCTTGTGATTTTATAAGAGTTCAATCTCATGATGATAGATCAAAAAGGTGTGGAGAATGTGGTCACGGATCACTTATTGTGACTGAGATGGGATGACAAGGAGAAAGAGAGCCCTTTATCTGACCAATTCCCTGATGAATCTCTCCTTGTAGGTGCTATTAATGCACAGATGCCTAATGAACCAAAATGGTATGACACCATCCTCACTTATCTGCTCAAGCAAGAACTGCTGCAAGGGCTGGACACTAGAAAGAAATAACAGTTTCTTCACCAGGTCAAACATTTCATGGAGATTAATGAAAACCTTTACAAGGTTTGTCCCAATGGCTTGGTATGTTGGTGTGTCCCTGATACAGATCAATGGTGGAATGACAACTCGAATGGAGGAATCATAATAATGGATACAACCTCTTGAACCATTCGACATTTGGGGCATTGACTTTATGGGTCCCATTGCACCTTTATCAAATGGAAAGGCATATATAATAGCTACAATTAACTATTATACTAAGTGGGCAGAAGTAGCAGCCATCACCAATTGTACATCCACCATTGCTACTTGGTTTGTACAACAAAACATCGTAAATAGGTTTGGTGTACCTCATGTGTTAATTTCTAATAATGGAACTCATTTTATAGGTGCCACTTTCCTGAAACTAATGCAATGCTTCAGGGTTGAACATAAACTCATAAAACACCATATCACCCCCAAGCCAATGGTCAAGCGGAGGTTACTAATCAGGAAATTACAAAAATCTTAACATGTACCATTAGCAAATACCAAAGGGACTGGAGCACTAAATTAAATGATGCCCTTTGGGCCTATCGCTCCACATGAAAGCTTCTCATAGGTTATTCTCTCTATGAGCTTGTGTACAAAAAACTACCAACATTGCCCATCCAATCCGAGCTTCGTACACTCTCTACAACCTATGACCTTGACCTAAATCTAAGTCTAGCATAGAAAGAACGATTGATGAACCTTAACTTGCTAGACAAAAATCAGTTAATGGCCTTGTCATCCAACAAAACACATAAGGCATTCAACAAGAAATGCCATGACCTCAAAATAAGAAAAGTCAAGTTTCAACCAGGAGACAAGGTTCTCTATTGGAATCCTACACATGTACCTCAACGAACCACATTTCAAACATTGTGGGAAGGACCTTACATCATAGATGAGACTTTTCCATTTGGGGCCATGATCATCTACAAACCTGATAGCCCAAATAAAAAACAATTACTCAACATTCAACAAATAAAACCTTTTAATGAGACAAAGCCAACCAACTCAACAAACACCTCGCTAGATGGACAACCATGCTCAATCTTTCGGATCTCTCCCTTCCAACTTGGTCGTGGGGGAGATGGCCATCCATACTAACACCTTAGGTGGCTCCTCAGTCTTTTGACCTTTTTTGTTTTACACATTTTTAATTTTACAATTTTTTGTTTTCATCTTTTTTATTTTACATATCTATATTTTTTAAAGATTATTGATCTTCTTTTAGTTTTTGTTTTACACCATTGTTAATATATTCAATATTTATTGTCTACTCTTCTACTTTCTTTTATGGTTATGTTTGCTTGTGTTTAATGTGTTTCTCTACTTTTTTTGCTAATAAGGTGGTAGGTACAATGGTAATACATCACTCAATGGTGATATGCTTCATTTGTAATTTGATTGTTGATGTCTGGTTTCTGACTTTGAATGTCATTATTGACAACTGGGACATTGTTTCTTTTCATGTAACAGGCAGTGAGTCCACATCATCCACCCATCCACATACTCTATGGTTTTTCTTGTTTTGGAAGCATGTAGTTTCTTCTTCATTAATGCAACTTTAATGAATTGGTGACTTATGTAGTTTCTAGAATTGGGAAGGAATGAAAGGTTTGGAAAGGGTGTGGCTTCAAAGAGATGTAGTATTCTTTGTGCTTTTCTATTTTCCTATGTGCAGGAGTGTTCTTATAAGCTTCTCACTGTTTTGTGTCATTTCACGATAGGAAGTCCAATAAGTCCTTGCATGGTGTGGTCCTCATCACAAAAAAAAAAAAAAAAAGAAAAAAAGATGAGGATTTAAAGCACATCCCTTGGACAAAATAAATGCAAAAAATGCATGGGTCTTTGAATGGTGTGGTTCCCATTAAAAAAAAGGGGGGGAATTCAAAGCACACCCCTTAGACCAAATAAAAGGGCTACAAGCACTTGTTATGAGACTTGTCTTGTCTCCTCTAACTAAGGCCCTTTCTCACTTCCTACCTTCACTCAAATTTGGAATGGTGGTTGTTTTGTGGAAACATTCTTGTATCTCAAGGGATGGACTTGCCTTAGAATGTCGATGTGAAGTCACTGAAAGTGGTTGGTTTTGATCTTGATTGAGGAAGGATCCTACCAAGTTAATTAATCATAAACTCCACAAGGGACTGTATGTGACCATAAGTAGGAACTCCATTCCACTCTCTATGTCATCCATCTATGCTTTTCATGCCTCACCTCGTTGTTGGTTTCATGTTTTGATTCAATGTTCTAGTTTGATGTGTTGGGTTTCTTAGTTAGTTACTTTTGGGTTTTTGTACTTAACTTTCCATAACCATTAATCATCCACGGTGCCCACGAAATCCTTGGTTTGAAGTTATGCAAGGGCATAAAAGGCTTGTGCCTGCTTTGGGGAGGACCCACTTGCATATCTTTTGATTTGGTTAAGTTAAGTTCTTTACCTTTAGACATTGTTACAATCAAATTCTTTTTATTTACCCCATCCATGTCATCCAATTGTACACACCTTCACAATTGCTTGTAATGAACTCCTTTTTATTGTTGTGAATACCCTCTTTC